>JAYRBW010077929.1:0-24421 GCA_036023295.1 Invenusta paracnida | reverse complement strand
AAATGTGTTAGCTCTTTAAAAATATATTTGACTTGAGCTAACTATGTTTTTTAATATTAAAACTAAATTAGTTTTACAATGACGATACCTTTATGTTATAAAAATCAAACGTTACAAATAAGTAGGTAAATGGATAGGTGCCTATAATAAACAACAAATTGTACCATAGTTTTTCTAAACAGCTCAGACAAGACAGATATTTGTTAATTACTATAAGATACGTAAATGGATCCCTTTAATTTATAAGAAAACACATTTAATTAAATACAGTTCTAAATTACCTTCTGAAAAACTTGACAATATTAAAAAACATAGTTAGCTTAAGTCAAATATATTTTTAAAGAGCTAACGCATTTGACGCTTATTTCAATTCTTTTATGATATGAGCTAACATACTTTTTGCCATTTTTGGCTAATAATAATACAAATATCAGAATTCATAATAGTATTGTTTGAAGGTATGACCAATGCATAATGATGATGTCAGTCCATTGGCTAAGAGATCTAAATTCATAAACAAAGCAATATAATTTGAACTCACTGGAAGAGAGTTCTGAACCCATTTTATTTCCAATAGAAGCACACGTATCAGACAAAATATCAAAGCATAAGAGCAATGCAACATCAAGTTATTACACAGTGTTGTCATCTTGAATACATAGAAAAAATGGATCTCTAAAAACAGTTTAGCTTGACAAACATGGGATTATTAAAGCACCACTCACCGGGAATATCGACATCATTGAACTTGACATAGACGTCGTAGGTGCCGGCCTTGATTGGGACATACTCGACAGTGCAAGTGCCGTCCTTGTTGTCTTGACAGTCAATCTTCGCATCGCCCGGGCCCTCAATGGCCAACCCGATGCCCCCCTTTCCCGCGCCATCCAGATCCACCTTGAACTGGAGCGCTGTGTTGGTCATACCACCCTCGAGGCCAGAACCATAGGCAGATACACGACTAGGATCACAACCCGGGACCACTTCAACAGTGTAGGGGCTCTCAGGTACCGGTAGACCCTCGTACAGCACCTCCACACGGTGCAAGCCTTTGGTAGAAGGGATTCGTGATTAATACATACTGTCCAGCAGTATATTTGCTTATGTAAAGGTGATTCAATTGCATTATATTATGGTTCATGTGAAATTAAGTGCTAATTCGATCGATGGATAAGACTATTTTTGAAAATTAAATTTCAGATAAGGCTTAGCTTGATATAGCTAATGATATTTAGAATGATAAGATTTTAATTTACTTTCATTAATTACCATAGTAGTATTAAATATTAGAATAAAAATAAAATATAATCATGAATTGGGTGAATTGGATCATCTGTCATTGTTAAGGTCGAGAATATGTGGTTTCGGTGAATAGATGAAGTAATCCAAAAAGCATAATATGATTTTCAGGTGATAACTACAAGAATCAATAAATAATTAAAAAGACTGACATTTTTAATGATTGACAGTTTATTACATATTTACATTCCAAATTATTCAAACTATATTATAAAAACAAATATACTTAAAAAAAAGGTTTATCTGATATAAATTTAAAATGTAATAATTATTTAAGGGTATATTATAAAGTTCTGTAAAAAAATGTAATAGATAATAATGCAAAATTAAAATTTGTATTATAATATAAACATTTAATAACTGCCCAAAATGAAAACTTACCATCCTCAATGGGGGAGTACTGACACTTGTATGTACCATCACCAATGTTCTCCACACGACAACCAGTACGCTTACCACTGGGGCTTGTGATAATTCCGCGAACTGTGCCTTTGCCTTTAGTATCAATAGCACTAGCATCCACCGTAAAACGGGCAAATGACTCCTTGTACACTGCTATAACAACCCAAAAAATGAAACAGTATTAAATTTTTTTGTTAACTATTAGAACTTTAACAAAATAACTAAACATTTCTTTAAAAAAAGATGAATAAATAAATTTGAATTTATCAATTTCACTGATCAACATAAAGTTTAGAAGAGAATCATTTATGTATAATATTTGAATTCATATTTCTTTAATGTCTAATTTCAGTCTATATTATTGTAGTCAACATTACAATTTATCATATGAAGTAATAAAAATGGTGCACATAATTATGTGATAAGATATAATTATATTGAAATATAAACAAGCCTAGAAAAAGTACACTATCCATATATATTAGGTAGTTAGAAAAATTCGATCTACAATTAAATTGGACAATATAAGTTAACTATTGCAAAAAATTACTACTATTGCAGTTTAATAAAAAATCATAAGAATTTTGTATTAATAAAAAATGATGCAATAAACGTATCATGTAGGTAAATATGGGTAAATATATTAAATAAATAGGTAAATGTAGGTAAATGCAGGTAAATGCATTAAAAAAAAGAATGTCATAGTCATAAAAGACATGCAAATAATATAGAGTAATGGAATTAGTAAATAATAACATAACCATTTTAAATCAGTGTTAAAACATTGAAAACCAACACTGAAAAAACCAATGCATGTGTACAATCAAAACTGTCAAAAAAACATTCAGGAACATTTCAATATACTTTTCAAAAGATGCATTAATATTTGTATTGTAAAAGGAAATCAAGCAGAAGAAAGGGAAATAAAAACTCCAGAACAGCAAATTTCAAGATGCACTTGCATATTCTCATTCAAACACCTACCAGTGGACGACACTAAACCCGGTCCTTCAGCAATAACTGGAGAAATATCAAAATCCTCACGACCAGCAGGCATCACCTTAGCAACAAAAGGACCGCCAGTAACTTGCTCTTCATTATAAAGAACATTAATTGTGTAAAGACCAGATTCGGGTGGAGTGTATTCAACACCACAAGTTCCATCACCACGATCAACAAACTCAACTGTAGCTTGAGATGGACCTTCTACTGTAACTCCCAGTGGTTCAGGTTTAGCAGCAGTACTATCAATAATAAATTTTGCTTTCTTCAAAGCAACACCTTTGGTAAGACCATCGCCAAATACTTTAACCTTAGCTCCTTCCGAATCAGGAGAACAAAGTGGATATTTCGACTTAGTAACCTAAAAATGAAATTATAATAAAAGCTTAGTCAATTGTAATAGCACAAATACTACCTCTGCATGCAAATCTACCTGTTGTGGAGTTAATTGATCTTCTTTACATTCAATTGGATCTTGTTGAGCATTAGGACTATTTGGAATAAATTGCGATTTACTAATTTCATTGGGATTCAAAGAATTTTCTGGGGTAATAATAATAGGATTTACAGTTCCAGTTGAAAGGTGAGGTTGGATATTACCAGATACAATTTCTTGTTGTCCAGGAGCCATTTGACCTGGTTGCATCTGTTCTCCAAGAGACATTATTAGATCTTCTTGGCTAGCAGATATTACGTTTGCCGAAAAAGGACCACCAGTAACTTGTTCTGCATTATAAAGAACGTTAATTGTGTACAGTCCAGGTTCGGGAGGAGTATATTCAACACCACAAGTTCCATCATCACGATTAAAAAACTCAACTGTAGCTTGAGATTGACCTTCTACTGTAACTTCCAGTGGTTCAGGTTTAGCAGCAGTACTATCAATAACAAATGCTGCTTTTTTCAAAGCGACACCTTTAGTAAGACCATCACCAAAGACTTTAACTTTCGCTCCTTCGGAGCCAGGTGCACAAAGTGGATATTTTGACATAGGTTGTACTTGTTGTCCAGGAGCCATTTGACCTGGTTGAGCTTGCTGTCCAGGAGCCATTAGGACTTCATCAACAGCCAAGACAGTAGCAAGGAAAGGACCGCCAGTAACTTGTTCTTCATTATAAAGAACATTAATAGTGTACAAACCCGCTTCAGGAGGAGTGTATTCAACACCACAAGTTCCATCATCACGATTAACAAACTCAACTGTAGCCTGAGATGGGCCTTCTACTGTAACTCCCAGTGGTTTTGGTTTAGCAGCAGTACTATCAATAATAAATTCGGATTTTTGAAGAGCAACACCTTTTGTAAGACCATCACCATACACTTTTACTTTCGCTCCTTCAGAACCAGGTGCACAAAATGGATATTTTGACATAGGCTGTACTTGTTGTCCAGGAGTCATTTGACCAGGTTGAGCTTGCTGGCCAGGAGCTATTTGACCTGGTTGAACTTGTTGTCCAGGAGTCATTTGACCTAGTTGAACTTTTTGTCCTGGAGCCATTTGACCAGGTTGAACTTGTTGTCCAGGAACCATTTGACCAGGTTGTACTTGCTGGCCAGGAGCCATTTGACCTGGTTGAACTTGTTGTCCAGGAGCCATTTGACCTGGTTTAACTTGTTGTCCAGGAGTCATTTGACCAGGTTGAGCTTGCTGGCCAGGAGTCATTTGACCAGGTTGAACTTTTTGTCCAGGAGCCATTTGACCTGGTTGAACTTGCTGTCCAGAAGCCATTTGTTCTTGAGTTCCTTGTGGTTCACGTTTAGATGACAAACCCATTTTTATTTGAGAAACACCTTTTGGCTGAACTGATGTATCAGAGTCATTTTTTGTAAAAGGAAATTTTAATTTGGACAATTTCTTTGGAAGCTGAATAACTGTAGAAGAAGACTGTTCAACTTGAACTTTAATAGGCGTATTTGGAACAGGTTCGGAATTAATATAAATTGATACAGTCAGATCACCAAGATACAAGGGTGTGTAAGTCACACAAAATCCATCGACCGTTTCCTCGACACTTACTGGACAAAGAAGACCACTCGAAGATTTCACCAATACTGTTGGTTTATCTTTAACATCAGTACCAGCAGTAATTATATCAAATTCCTGCAATATACCTAACTTCACATCTAACACAGGACAATGAAACAAAGAAAGTAAAAGTAAGTAAAACATAAAAACTTTATATGTAAATAATTTACTTACTTGTTTCCATATTCTCGACACGCACGCTACTAAGATCGATATCAGGATGAATAGTCACTTTCGAGGAGGCAACTTCCTTTGTATTGTAAAATACATGGACTATATAGTCCGGACCCGCTGTTTTTGGTGTGTAAGTTACTGTAAATGTTCCATCGCCATTATCCTTTGTATCCACCGGGCAGTCAGCATTTCGTTCGTCAGATATCCGTACACCAATATTACCTTTGAAAGTGATACATAGAAAGGACATGAATATGTTAATAACAACCTTTGCCTAATTAATAGTAATAATTGAATTTATTACTAACCACCAGAAGTTTCCCGACAATCAACAGTAAACTGTGTAGTTTTATTGCGTGTGGCAGATTCAAATCCTGGGCCATATACTAGTACATTACCAGCAGCACTTGCACTTCCTTCAATGTTAATCTGAAAATTATAAAAAGTGTAAAATTATAAGTATAATGAAAGAATATAAAGT
Organism: Invenusta paracnida; assembly: GCA_036023295.1. NCBI lineage: Eukaryota > Metazoa > Platyhelminthes > Proseriata > Coelogynoporidae > Invenusta > Invenusta paracnida. The sequence goes on along the minus strand of JAYRBW010077929.1, from coordinate 19,037 downwards.
AATAATCACAAATAGAAAAGTACATAGACTAAACATTTTTTCAGACTATAAATTTAATAACATCATTGTAAAAATATCTTTGGTAAGCGATAGCAATTAACTTGATAAAATCGAACCCTGGTAGACAAAAATAAAGTATTGGTTTCTATAAATATTTAAATTGTTTTTATGTTACATATTATGATTAATGGATATAATGACGAAACAAAATATAAATAAGATTAGAAAAATAAAATATTGATCAGTTATATATAGAATTTTATAGGGAAATATACCTCATACTTCAATAAAATTCGCATTAATATAATGTTACAATTGTCATCTTTTTTAGCTAAACCTACCTATACATGCACTGAAAATGCACAATGAGTTATTTTCCAGTCACTTACAATAAAAGGGCAATCGGGAATGACAATCCCGCCATAGGTTATGTAGACGGTGTGCTTAAGGGGCCGCGTTACGGTGTAATGGCACGTGAAAGTTCCGTCTCCCATAGCCTTCACTTCAACTGGAACCTCGACCCCGAAGCAATCGTAGCAAGAGATCGAGAGGGGTGTTGTCGCAGAGCCACCAGCCTCGCGAACATCGACGGTGAACTCAGTCTTTACATTCTGCTGCACTCCGGTCGATTCAAGTCCTGGACCATAGGCCTTCACCTACAAAAAAGAGAATTAACAGAAGAGATTATACGTTTACTACTTTTAAAGTCGTAGTGGCGGATTATGAGTTCAAACAGGTAAACAATTAAAAAGACTATAAAAAGGTGGGCAATTAGGAAAAACGAAAATAAGTTTATTAAAAAATATGACTATTGCAGATATTAAATTTTTTGAATTTATCTATGAACTATTTATGTAAATTAAACTAAATAAAGGAAGATAATCACTACATCATACATATAAATTATAAAACAAAAACCGCTTGAATAAAGCAATCTTAAATAAAATATTCATGAGAAAATATTAATTTCCCATTTAAATAATACATCATTATTCATGATAACATAATCTATTAGAAGTTTTTTGTCATGGTATCAGTAAATAAGAATATTCAGGAGTGCATTGTAAGGTTATCGATAGAAAATAAAAGGTGAATAGTAATAGAAGTTTTAGCATTATTAATAACTTAAATGTCCATTATTAGATATTTCTTCAGTCGCTACTTTCAGACATTAAAACAGACACTAACATAATAAAAGATTATACATGTACGTAAACACAAGTATGTAACACATTTACATTATAAAAGTTCTAATTGTGGAGAAAAATGTTGAAGACATGTTTATCTACAATAGAAAATAGTATATGTTTGACATAGCTTAACATAATATATGATTAATTTGGAAATTATATAATAAATTCTAAATAAATATATATTTTTATTTATATTTGTAATATATACATATTACATGAATACATACTAGTGTAAAAGTGTATTTTAATATTCACGACTATTACACTACATAAGATTAGGCTATTTAGACAAATATTGACCTATATACAAATATCAATTAAAAACTGTGCAATTATAAATTAAATATTATAATCAACCAAAAATGATTCATTCAAGGATGAATGATTATTTTTGTTGAAGTTACAAAGCAAGCAATGCGGAAATATAAGCACGTGCATAACTCAGTATTACATACCTTACTGGCATCGCAGGAAGCGTCCACCTCAGGTGTAATATAGGCCATGAATGGCGACTTTGGAATATCCTCGTCATTACAGAGGATATGAATGGCATACTCGCCGATGAGAGTCGGAAAATATGTGACAACTGCCGAGCCATCCCCGTTGTCATGACATTCGATCTTGGCTTCACTGGGACCCTCGATGGAGAAACCTTAAGTGAATAGAATCAATCAATAGTATATTTAAACAGTAAAATAAACATCGGTCAACAAAACAACAAATATATCATTTAGACATTTTAAAATAATTTGAAACAAACATTTTTTGACATAATTTGAATAAAATTTGAATATAAATTTTAACTTTAATCTATTTTTATAAACAAGTAAAATTACATATGAAAATATCATTATCACTGAATTTAGAAATATTTAGATAAAAATAAGCCTTCAATTTTTAAATACATTTTTAAAAAAGAGTACTAACATTAAAAAAACAATAATGAAAAAGTTGTTTTCAAATATATATTATATAAATAGATTAGGATAGTGAAAATATAATTACCTAGATTTCCAGTTTCATCATTGCTTTCCACAGTAAACAGGGCTGTACGATGAACTATACCAGACTTTAGACCAGGTCCATAGGCACTAATCTTCGAATCAACTAGAGGACCAACTTCAACCTTAATGTTTTCAAAAGTAAGAGGAATATTTAATTAAAAATATTAACTAATGTAAAGTGCAATAAAATAAAATGTAATATAATATAATTACTATTGAAAATCATGTAAGTATTAATTCAATAGAAGCTACAGGTAGTAATCTGTATAAATTACATTAAAAGGACTTCTTTGAGTGTGTCCGTTTCCATACTGCACAGTAATAACATAGGTTCCGGTTCGTTCAACTGTATAACTGTACGTGAAGACGTTAGGAGCTCCCTTCTTTGCTTTATATGCAACATCAGTTCCACCTGTAGCAATAGATGTCGGATAAATATATATAGTATTAAATTATACTACTCTTGTTACATAATGAAAATAAAAACAATTAAATTATATTAAATAAATTATTATATTATTGTATATAATATATAATAAAATTACTTTTATTGCGCCATGCTTCTATAATACGGACTTAAATATTCAAGACTGCGATGTTCTGTTTAAAACACTTACATTTAAAAAAACCTGAACAAAAAATCATCATTAGCAATCTATACTACTTATTAAGTAGCAAGACAACTTAATTTGTATAATATATATCAAAGGAAAGAGTATAATAATATGGTCTAACTAAAATTTTATATATACATACATAATTTAATATTCATATCAATTAAAACTAAATTTTGAATCTTTTATTATAAAAAGTAATAAATACTGCTAGGTTAAAATGTATTGCGCATCGCAATATATTCTTAAATAAACAATTAATAAATATATTTTTTAATAAACATTAAACAGAAAAAATCCTAGAAAACCATAGTGATAATTTTTATGGAGATTTGTTTTTAGGCAAATAACTTAATTATTACTCCTTTAAAAAGTAATGTACTCATTTTTTTTAGTATTAAATATGCGAAATATTCGGTGGATTAAATGGTATCGTTTAAAATAGATCGATGAGAAAAAAAACAAATAACAATAAAAAATGCACAAAAATCGAAAATAAACAAATATTTTATTGCTTCAAAGATAAATTTTATTCTTCTATCTAGATTTCTCGTACAGGTTTTCAATATATAAAGTTATCAAATATGTTAAATGCAATCATTCGTTAACTCTACATAACTAAAAAACAGAAATTGTCAATTGAAATCCCCAAAAAAATAATTATCGATTTCATATGTATAATCTTCTGCAGAGTTAAGTAATTCGGCAGAAAAAATTCGACAAATTGGATTATTGCATACCTTAATATCCTAGTCGACATTTATCTTTAGTCTGGAATGCATGATTCCAGTAAAATAGCAGACAAATTTCTATAACATTTGAAGCTATTTATATAGGATATATATCGATGAGACCTTATCCCTGTTGAAGTTACGAAAACCGCCATAGTTTAGACGATATTATTATATATCTCAGTAGACTGTGAACGCCATGCAATTTAAGGAATATCAATTAAGTACCCGGTCTAACTGGTTTACGGATAGAAGCTAATGACGCATCAATGTATAGTTGAATTACTGTCATTTGAACCAGTAAGCATTAACAGGGATGAACACCTATGTACAAGACATTCTAATGGAGAGTTATCTTATATCAATAGAAAAAAATTGGCTTTTATAAACAATTCGTTTTAGCGTTGTCCATAACCATATAGTTTTACATGCTTACTGGTAATTTAATACCTTTTTGCAAGAAACATGCATTTTAATCTTTAAAACTTTAATTGTGCCGAAAAAACTATTTAAAATTAAAAATATATTTTAATTATAGATATTACCTACTACACATTCTACTATTTTACCCAGAAATTTTTTGTATCTGTAAAATGCTATTGATGAATATACATTCTGTTATATTTATCCTGATAATATATTCTAGTACAGAATATAATATTCCTAACATAACAATATTTCAATATCAAACTTATGTTTAAACTGCCACATTGTTTAAATAAATAAGACGCAAGAATTTATGTCCAGGTTATTTAAATATTTTGAAAAAATGGTAATAAACCTATAAAATGTATAAGTGAGAAATATTCAAATTAGTTGGTAAATTGTATGGGAATATGGGAATATAGTATTAAATTATCAGTTAATTAATTTCTTAACTCACAAATTCATTATCAACTTCCACAACACTGAATTTATTCTAAAATACTAAAATCAAATTCGAAAAATACATAATATATTCATAAAGGGAAAATGTGACATAAGAGACGATGATAATTTTTCATGGTTATATAAGTCAAAAATGACACTTTAAGAAGTATATTGAAATGTATTCATCCTAACAATGAAATAGTTAAATTAAATAACGAAGTAATAGAAATTATATTATCACATATCTCTGTGAAGATAAGTCACAATTATTGAAATATTCAAATTAAAAAGTGTATTGTGTCATATTATTAAATTAGCATACATATAATATTAGCAGTATATTATAAAGTAGATTTAAAAATTACTTCATATATTAATTGCAGATTTTTAAATAGAAGTGAAAAAGCTCATAAAGTAGGGAGACAAAACCAAGAAAAGGATAACTGTCCATTCAATTAACATCATTCATCAAATCAACAGCATAAGGCGAGAAAATATAAGTTATGTGGCATAGACATATGCTAGAATGAACATCTAACAAACTAATCGAAAAAGTGTTATAAATCATTGCATAGATAAAAACTACTAGCAATAAGCATATTTACAAATTTTAAAATATGATAAAAAACATTATCAATAGCCACAAATTACAAAAATTAGAAACAAACGCAGCATTCCTTTATCAGAATTCTACCCAGTAAATACTAGATTGTAATGATTCAATTGGTACAATATTACATTATTTAAAAACCAAATATATTTAATTTTATAATTAATTTTACGAAAATTAAAATGTAATACGTAAACAACCAAAATGTGAGAATAAATTAATGAAAATATTTTCATGAATTAAAAATATAATGATACTTAAAAATCTAACATATGTATGAATAAATACACAAAAATACCTACAGTAAAGAAGTATACCAAATTTGTAAAAAAAAATGCAATTTCATTCATACTAACATTTTACCTTGATCGAAACAGTGATAATACAATTAAAACTACAAAAGACAACTAGTAAACGTAGTGCTCCGCCAGCTCAATTGAATATAATAGGTACTTCAAACTTAATGAAGAGAAAAAATCGCGGTACTCAAACGGTCTATAATTAAAAACCATCCACTGGAGGTCACAATAAATGTCGTTTACTATTGATTTCATAATGGATTAAAGACACTAATATCTATAGATATTCCAACCACCCACTACTAGTGAACAAAAAGTAAAAGTTAAACTGTATAGAAACTGGTATATTAAAAACTTAGACTGCTTTTAATAAATGAATGAAGAGCTGAATGTGTTAATAGAGGATTAAGATATTATACCAAGAACTGAATCAGATATAGTATAATTAAAAATAAATAGCTTGACTGAGTACAGAGGAAAATAATTCTTAGTTAAAAATGTAATTAATAGTAATTGGTCAAATAACTAAAAGATAACTTATTACCAGTTTGTATTTCAGAAAAGATAAAGAGAATATTGATTAACTAGACTTTTAGTTATTTTATGTTTTAATACCGTTTTAGCGTAACAGTTTAATGTACAGTTAATTTATATAGATATATATTCAAAATTCACGGTAACAAACAATAATTCATAATAATACAAATGCCTGATTCTATCTTGTTTTAGTGTTACTATAAAACGCATACAATTAAATAGGTATATTATCGTCGAAATAAATTAAAACTCGAAGCCTCACTTAATTGGTAGTTGAATAATTAACTTGAATTACCAACTTTTGTCGTCCCAAAAGGTGTTGGGCCACCTAGATTCAACTTACCCGGTCCAACAATCTTGACAGTGATCTCGCCATCGCCAGCATTCTCAGTGTGAACATGGAACTCAACGGTTTCCTTAATTCGGATGCCACGGGCTTGAACACCACGACCGGTCACATAGGCTCCCCTAGAATTGCAAGCTAGGGAGAGATAAGAAAATCTTGTGAGTTTTGAAACTGAGTGTGTGTAAATTGGAAATGTACAAATTAGTAGACTGCAAACAGACTAACATAATAGAAACCTGTAAAGGAAATATTTATTAAGAACGTGTAAGACAATTCTTCGCGTAAAAAAATTTTTTAATGTACATAATACGATAGCCAATTAAAAATAAGGATGAAAAAGTCTGATTTTGTGTAATGAAATATACAAAAACTGGCATATTTCTGGAATAATTAAATTTTAGTTCTCAGAATTAATGCTTTATATCATCATAATTCGTATGGGGTATCATACGAAATAGTTAGTAGAAATATTTAGTATGATATTAATATCCAGTAATAATAGTTTGGTAGTCATACAACTAAATTCACTTAGTATAAGTAAAAATAATTGGAAATAAATATCTATTTTGTAAACGACTAAAATTTAAACTAATAATTATTCATCAGGAACTGTTGTAAGAACCAAAGTAAAAAATTACTTTTAGAAAACTATTAAAATGCAAAAATAAAACAGATTAATGATTTTAATTTTTAAATAAAGAACACAAAAATACACAAACGCATAAATCTAAAAAAGTAAAAATGTTCGTTCAATGAATTGCAAATTCCAGAAGCAGTCAATAAATTCCATATGAAATGCATAATGGAAAAAACTAAGAGTTAATACAACAATCCAAATAACATGGAATATAAGCAACAAGTGAAGTATAAAATGAACCATTTAAATGAAAACAAACAGACAGACAAAATGAAGTGAAATGAACAACTCAGTAATGAATTCAAAATGGACTAAAAGAAATAATAGACGAAAACCTTTCGCCGTGCTCAGTGAAACTAATGTGATGAATAATATCAGATTTCAAGAGAACGTGCCGAGATTAATGCAGTAATATACCTCCTTTGTTCTGAAGAGTTGGGCCATCAGCTTTTAAGGTTACAGTCGGAGTTACTATTGAAACCATGTTCAAAAGAGATAAAGTAGAATACGATTCAATTTTTCAGTAATAAAGCTATCAAGAAAACTGCTAGTATATAATTTTTCAACATTTATAAATCATCTCCAATCAGGTAAGTTGGAGGGTAAATAACTACCTTGGATGTCTGGAGAAGCAGATGTAACTTTTACATCTCCCTGTGATTCATTTGAACCTAAAACACCACAATAATTTCAGTAGAATTAAAATAATTATTTATATTGCAGATATTAAAAGTTGACAAATGTAACAGTAAAAATATTGTCAAAAATTATTGAATAAAACAGAAAGCCCGAAAAATATATATATATTATGGCAATCTCAAAGAAATAGTTATAATATGTCGGTTATTATATTCAAAATGGTTGTTTTGAAGTTTTAAAGTCACACACATAGATCACTGAATAAAAATGTATAATTTGAACTATACACTTCAATTAAATCGTATTGTTCTTAGTAGATTAGTAATAAAAACATTTAAAAATACTACTACAGTATGAGTATAACCTTTGTCAATTAAATTCATCAATTAATTAAAAATACAAATATGTATAAAAGCTAATATTTAAAAATCTGTGATGAATAAAATGCTGACTGAGAATTTATCACGGCATAAAAATAAAACTATACAAAAAACATTAAATATATATATCTATTTAGATATTAAAGATAGACATTTTTTATAAATATATTAGTAACGAGATATTGTTAATTTACCCTTACATACAAAACGTCGCACAAATTCACAATCATAGCAGTTAGTTTAATTAAACCTACTTTCTAAATTAACAACGCATGCAGGTAATTGTTTTTTAACTAATGCACTAGCCCACTTCAGAAATACATGCTTACTACACATTAAAATGTGTATAAACGAAGCATTGGAATAAAATGCATAAAATAAATTAATTCTTTATAGAATGATATTGAAAACCAAAAGCATTCAAGTAAACATAAAAAACACGGTAAATACTGACATTCCTGCCTGATGTATATCGGTATTAAAAAGATGTTATGTCGATGTTACTATATATACGTATATTATGTTACGTGTATAGGAGGGTTACAAAAATATTTATCTTAAGCTGCAAACGTCACAAATAATAACATCATGCTGTTCATTCTTCGCAGACGTTACCTTTGTCTCCTGAAAATTGTTGGCAAAAATGTATACGAAAATGACATAAAATGATATTGTCCATAGTAACATTGAAAATCTTACATATAGATTACATTGCGAAGGGCTTCGTTAAAATAATATGGTCGCTACTGATTTATGAAAATAATTATTTAATAAGACATAATAATACAATTACCGCTATTAATGATGTAAATAGCTATACTGTCAAGGAATATTTTTCCCAAATTCTGATCTAAGATTGTAAGTAAAATACACATATTTTATCAAAATTATTATATGCATATTAATAATGGTATGACAGTAAACTATATAACGCAATATAGTGATTTAATATGTTATGAATAAATTAGATATATAAACAATATAAATATGGAGATAAAACAAATTAGATAATAAAAATTTGTTTTTTTACAATAATTGTTTCAGACTTAGGGTAAATCAACTGAACAAATATTAAATGAATAAAAACGAAATATTATAAATACAACTAAACAGTTAAGAATTAAAAAAACAGAGTATAAAAATAACTAACTAGTACGCCGACGACGTCCTAAAAAATGTGGGTCATGAAGGATCTAAGATAACTTAAATGTAAACAAAGTATGACAAATAATGAATAAAATGTATGAACAAGTAAATACAAAATCTTTGAAATTTTCCAAAGACACACATCATTAAGTGGTAATAAGTATATCACACACGGTTCAATGATCAACTATCAACGTAGTATTCTGTATAACATAAATATAACTGAATATAGCTATAGATGACAATACGATTACTGGCGGCATCATGAAGAGAAAAGATAAACAACCTACGTAATACTATATACCATACACCGTAAACATAACGCTGTTAAGTGAAACCAGACTTAAGGTAAACACGTCTGTACATATAGAAAACGTGTCGCCGTACTTCATTTGTGTACATATATATGATCATTACATAGAATTTATCACGAAATACACCTGGAAGTCAAACAATTAAGATATATATATAAACTATTATAGAACACGATTGTATCTCTCAACTACAAATATATTATCTGTATTGTTCCCTTTATTTACTTATTACGTTATGTACAATGTGCGACTGGAATTCTTCATAATATTTAGTGATCAAGTCTTTCTCACCTACTATAAGGACAAAATATATACAGAATCATGTCAGTCAGCCAAACTACATTACTCAGTCCTGTTTAAAGAGTCACAAAATGCGAGTTGGTAATTTCTGTAACATACAGTCGAGTCAAGGAAAAGAGTTATTAATATATTATAACACAAAATACTATCTAAGAAGAATGTCATGACTCACTCGGGCCAACATTAACGCCAAACGGCGAGCTGGGTATGAATTGTCCGGCAAAGGAGACATTAACTGAAAGGAGACCCTCCTCCTTCGGAGTGTACTCAACGAGATACGTGTCCCCCTCCTGACGGGTTATCAGCGGCTTAACAGCGTGTGAGTTGCCTTTAGTGTCCAAAATGATACAGTCCACATTACCAGCTCCAGCCCCTGTAGGTAGATAAGTAGGTTGGTTGATTATACATGTGTATATTGGCAGATACTGTGTGCAAGGAATGCCTAAAATACACAAAACTGACAAGGAATACATGGTAATAATATAATGTATTATATCGTGGTAACCAAATTGCAATATTAAACCTTTATGGGATCTGATAATATGAGAAAATATTTTGAATAAGTTAACACCACGTAGAAATTGAACACCCTATACTCGATGAAATAAAAAATAAGGATAAGCACTATAGAAACATATACTAAATATAATTTATTACGTAATGATGCGTATAAGTTGACATTACGTAACTTATTATTCTTAAGTAACTTTCCGTTGTCTGTTTGAAAAGGTTATTAAAATGCGAATATGAAAGCAATAAAAAGTATATACTAAAATCTATATCCTACTTATACCCTAAATCTTTAAAGTCAAAAACACAATAAAATAAAATAACTTACAACTACTAAATTTCACTCTGCATTAAGAAACACTGTAACAAAGAATGTTCTGATAAATGTGTTTCTCACAAGCATAAATCACTGCAAGACTGTGGTTTAGCACTTGTTCACTTATGTATTACGGAAGTAATACATTATTCCTGTATATACTACTAGATCACATATGGCACCCTTTATAAAGAATGTTCTATTCCACTTTGACCTTTTATTACTTGAAACCCATCAAATTATCGAATATTAAACATATCTCTAATTATTGCACATATTTGTTATTATATTATGTTAAAATATTTAGTTACAAGTGCCTACCAGAAAAAGCTACAACAAAAATTAAATTTGCTGTGTTATTCGATTAGAGTTCCAAAGTACAATTTTTGAAACATTGATTTAAACAAAAGAGATAGCTGATCTAGTGATTAACGACTTGTAACTGTTAATCTTAATGAAATTAGCTCCTAAGAAATAAATACTTGAATGAAAAATAACTGGAATAACAGATTAGATATTAGAATGTACTATAATATTAGAAATAATAAGTAATAATTCGTGTTTGAAGTGCATTATATACATACATATATGTAAATATATTAAAATCCATAAAAGAGTTATATTAAGAAAATCAAAAATACAATACGTATTGATTATATATATTAATAATAATACATAATATAAAAATTGTATAACAGTTATTCGCTATTATCTAATATTATTTATCATTAATATGTTTATTGTAGCCAAAGATAAACCCACACCTTTATTTGAGACAAATGACAATATCATATTCTGTAATTCCAGTAATCAAATATATTTTTCCGGAAATAAAGATACTTCTTATTACAGTAATCCGTCACAAAGGGTACTTACACGATAAGACTGGATATATTCTAAATAATTCAAAAAGCAAAAATGTTATCTTGCCTGGATGAGGAACAAAACTATCTTGTCTAAATAGTCAAAATAAAACAAGACAAGATAGTAATAATATACACCTAAATGTAAAAATTATTATTTGGATTATTTTGAACTATATATATATATATTTTTTTTTTTTCTATACATATATGACATATTTACAAATTATAATAACATATACAATTGTTTTGTGCAATAAAAACATTTTCTTTGAATGATTTAATCCACAGCAATAGATCATATCAGTCATTATAATAATAGTACGTCCCAATGTTTATTAAACATATTGAGTGACACAAAAGAGTGTAACTTGTTTACATGTGGAAATGCCTACAAAGTGGCAAGTATATAGTAATGCACCTTTTATGACGAGAAATAGATAAGAAAGGATGTCAGCCAATTTGTTCATAAAACTATGTTGAAAACTTATTAATACACATTCAAGTGTAGAAAATAATACTTGGAGAAACTTAGAAAGTGTAGCAAACTTCATAAAAAACGATAAATCATGCCTGAATCATAATAATATGTTGAATATATGTCTCTTATTATGCTGTAGCTACTCGTATCATAGATATAGAAAGGTGTGGTTGTAGAATTAGATGTGACTGTACTATTGGAAACATATGTTATGAATAAGAAAATACTATACACATAAACTCAAGTCACAGCCTAATGTAGCTGGACGCATTGAAAATCAATTAAGTTTTTTCCTTAATGTATCGGAGTGTATGTTGTAAAACTAGCAGAGGTAAAGAATAATTACGAAACAAGGATGAAAAGCGACTATATAACTACACAACAATGTAAGTATATTGGGCATTCATCAACTATCGCTGCCAGTATAGTAATAAGATCCCCCACAAAAACGCACGTGTATGTAAATGTAATTGCGTCACGATATAATATTATAATAAAGGCTAGCCGAAGAAACTATCAAACATAATGGTATCAGTAAGTTGGTGAACTGAATTACGCTCAAATGCAGCAATGTCAAATGAATAAAATGTAATATCGATTGATATAATAAATTCTGGACTGTAGCCTACAAAATTAGAACGCTCAATAAAATAAACAAACCTTAATTTTCTTCTCTCTGTAACATAGTTATCCATATAATATATTAAACATTTTAAAACATTCAACAGACCAATTAATAGTACAAAAACAATCACTTTATTTATTAAATATTATACAATAAAGTCTAGATATATGAATTAAAGTTGTGCTATCATACTTGACAAAAAATGATACGTATATATCGAGTTATTTAAAATAAACGTGAAATAACAAATTATACGTGAAAAAATGAAATATGTTAAAGGTGATGTAAAGAAGAGGACATCAGTGTCAAAACTATATCTAATCAAAGTCAATACATTATTAAAGATGCCCCACTTATCCAATTCGCAGTGGTCTAAAAGTCAGAGAACATATATCCCAGAATATAATCAAGAATAAATTCAATCAAAAGCAACAACATTTATAACCTTTCTGGGAAGTAAAAAAAAATCACATTTCAGCACATTGTAATGAGAAAGTGTGTTTCATATAGAAAAATAGACAGACGCTGAACATTTCTTTTTCTTGTAGGATAGAAAAGTTCTTTCCTTATAGACGCCTAAGAAAGATCGATGTAAAATCGATAGGTCTACAAAGAAACTGCCGATTACACGCCAGTTTCTACTTTATGGGCAACAAATAGTTACTTATTCCTTTGGTTGAGTAATAAAAGGAAGCAGGGAAGATTCCTTCCACCCACAACAAATAATTTAATAGCCTATTTAAATAATTAGTAACAATAAGACAATCTAAATATAGAGACTCGAGTGTTATCTATATTCACAGTCACTTACCAGCAGTGAAGATATGGAAGTTGGTTCGCTTGCCAACGATATTTCCGGAAGGTTCTAATCCAGGACCTTTGACAGTGACCTTGGAAGGATCACCAGCCCGACCCTTAACCATGATAGAGTAGGGTGAGTTTGTGATCTCCTTCCCAGCGAAAAAAATCGATACCTTGTACTCGCCCTCCATAGTGGGCACGTAGGCGCAGGAGTAGGTCAGGTTCTTGTCGTTGTTCATCTTCAACTCGCACTTCAGGCGGCAGATGCACAATGGACAAAACAAAACTTACCGATTCTTAAATCAACTTAATAAATAAATAGGTGTATAATATAATAAAATAATAAATACCATAAAGATAGAGTTGTAATATTTAAAAATTTACTTACTCTCTATTGTTAACTTTTTCTAAAAACATTATGCGCTAATTCTTAAAAAATGAATGCGCTTTAAAAATACTCCTTATACTTGCAATTGAAGAAAACTTCCGCCTACAAAAATGCAATACTAGCAAAAATATTAATACAAAAAACTTGTGTCTAAAGTATATATTTAATTGATGATACAGAGAGGAATACACATCACTATTTATGTTTTAAAATATAATGACATACTCATATTATACCCTCTCGTGTATTAAGAATGTTACAATAAATCTATATAATATATACATACATGTATATGCGTGCTAAAATCTGATTCTCCTCGGGTGGAAATTTCAGTTTTAATTCATAGATAAGGTTAACAAAATCTTTTAAGCAAAAACATAAGTTCAACGAATTATTTATTTAGTATTAAACGAAAACAAAACTAAAGGTTATACCTAGATTCACAGAAATTACTAAAAGTAAAAAACAAAAAATTAATCGTCATAAAGTTGGCGTATAATCACTTTAGAACACGTTTTCGTTTTTAAAATAAATACTATTAAAGTATACAGTTTGAAAATACAAATTAGCTATTAAAACATTTTAATTAATTGAAACGATTAGTATTTTATATATTATGTATATCAAATTAAGTTTATGTATTAAATAATATACTTCTATGTATATGTTTTAAATAACGTATTTTTAAAGAAATAAAAATCGACTACCAAAAAAATCTAACCATTCAATTAATAAATTCAACGAAATATTCATATTCCATGAAACATTGAATGCTACTATAATGACAAATAATAATAATAAACTTTCTATACAAACATAGTATATTTAATTTACACTATAATTATATGTATTTGCTACTTTTCTTAACAACATATATAATCTTATATATATATATAATCTTATATATATAAACTATGAATCATGTATTAACCGAATTTAAGTGCCAACGCATCGCATTCAAAGTAAACATGTGCCATTACTTTATAGTCTAGACTACAGCAAAAAATCAGTCGCATGGAATATTATGTATGTAGGTGTATTTATATTACAAATAACTGATATATTTTGGTAACCACATGTAAATATACAGATGGAAAGGGACTCGGAAACCATTCCACAACTTATAGAATCTTATATGTGAACAGTTTCACATTTCATTCAGATAGGATTACAGAAATTGGAGTGAAATACCTATCGTTAATGTACATGTTTATGCTACGCCAACTTTCAAATAAAGTTAACTGTGACTACTATTACCAAAAGGCTAAGTGCAATATCAAATTGCATTTGACTCACTTGTTCACGTTTACCAGCAGGATTGATGACATGAACCTCTACAGTGCCACGACCAGCACTGAAAGTCTCCACAGTAAAACGAGCAGGGGCATCAACAGCATTTCCACCTTGTTCCAATCCTAATAATATGAATCACACGAAATAAGTATCGTAAAAGACTATCGCGTAAGCATTTTAGAGCATGAAATATTGCAATTAGTTATCTCTCATAAATAATAACTTAAAAGTAAATTGAAAGCGTTTTTCAACAATATTACTAGGATCGATTTAGTAAGTTAGTATTGACTAAACTATAAGATAGACATAATTGTATCATCTTATAATCCATTAAACAATAAAAAATGACTTTTGTAAGTAAATAAACTAATAAAAACTTAACAAAGTTCTAGATATATCGTAAGTGGTACAGAAAAATTAATATATTAAACATTTTAAACAATTTTCAAAGAGTCTATTGTATCATGTAGCGCTATACACTATAGCCGTTTGCACATACAGACAACATTTGTTCGTACAAGATAAACAATGTAACCAGATTAAAACTACAAATTTATCGAATCTTGCATTAGAAGTCGTATTATTGTCTGGCACCGAACAGAACCCGGTCAATGATAGATCGAATAACCAAGTAAACAGGAAGTATGACTGCCAAGGTGTATGATACTACAACTGAACTACTACAATGATACTACAACAATTGAATATATGACATCGAACAAATGGAAGCTTGAGGTCAAATTGTGAACCATAGTGATGTACGACCTCTTGCTTTTATCCAGGTGTTGTAATACATATAAATAAAGTTAAAGTCACCCCCCACTAAATTAAGTTATATATTATGTAGAATGATGGTAAAACATTGAAGTAACAACACAATTATAGAAAGAATATTTATCTTTAGGTTAAAATAAATACAGACAATCATGAAACGGATATAAAAATTAAGGTTTAGCAAAATAAGATATCATAAATTAATAAATTTGAAATATATTTATCAAAAACAATGTCTAATAACGTCTAGAAAGGTATATAAAATGTACAACTCACGGTAAACGGAATAGTGTATAATTAATTCAGAATAAAAACTAAGTATTTTAGGAAATTGTTACTAATTAAAAAGGTAAATATTTGAAAATTAATAAAAATAACGAATAGTATATTTGTACTATAGACATAGTGCCTAATGTCTAATTTGAAAAACATATTTTATACCTACCAACTATCTGTATATAATAGTAATAATTAAAATAAATACTTAATCATATTACATATGTACAAAAGCACCAAACAAATAATTATACCTAGACACACATATTAATTATAATCAAAATCAAAATATATAAATGATTAAATTATGTGTAACAGATTATTCCATTTTGATTCCAATTCTTAATTGAATTGTGAAAAGCTATTATACAGACAAAAGCGTGCGTATGTATACTAAACATTAAAAATAATCCAAATAAGTAGGTAGTGATATCAAGAAACATTATTTATGGTGTGAAGGCACAATAATTAAATTTAAGGAATACATTGTCGTATATCTTATACATTAAAGTTAAAGTGATTGGTATCAGAAACTGCCGGTGAATCAAATTACAAAAAAGCGTACAACACCAAGTAAAGAATATTTATCTAATATATCAGTTGTAATGGATAATTCTATCAAATTATCGACTTAACATTAATGGAAACTTTACCTTTAAAAACCACGCCAATACCTATACAAAATAGGACATCAAAATAACATTATAAAATATAATAAATGAATGAATAAAATTAAACTAAAAATAAACAACTTTAATGTAAAAATCTTAAAATTATCATTACAACAATAAAAGTTTACCTGGCCCATACGCGCGTACTCTGGCAGGATTTGTCTTTGGACGAAGAGGTGCTCCACTGACAAGCTTAGCATTGGGAAACTGACTTAAGTATGTCATCATAGCTTTCTCATCCATCTAGAAACATATAGTTTGTATAGATGATTCAAGACTCGTCAGATAAATATATATATTTGAAAGATAAATTTGTATATAATGTGTTTTAATTACTAAAGGTAAGAATACAGGAATTACCGTATATAGAATACGGGAAGTATAATTTCTCAATTTTGTGTATACTTTATATTACAAATAAATAGTATCATAACGTAAATATTAATCAAAACAAATGCCTTTTTGGAAAATGAGACCAAGGTTTTTAACTTACATTTGGGCTGACCATTTCTTCGGGCTTGATAAGTTGAGGAACTTCAAGCCACTGTTCCGCAGCATCCATTGCTTCCTTAGCATTCTGAAGAGCATGATTGGGCACCCAATCAGTCCAGTCTGGACACAAACCTGGAGCGCAAGCATCCACTAAAGCACCAATAGCAATACCATCCTTCCAGTCAGTGGTAAAATTCTTAATTGGTTTGTCGGGCATTTTGGTATTTATCCAGGAAACAATTCTTTGGCGAGGTGTGGGTCCCTTTCCCTTTGCATCCTATTAAATAATATTTTTGATACAAAAAGCATCTTTATAGTATTAATATAAAACATTAATTTTTAATGGTAAACACGAAGCAGTACATTATTTGCCTTTTGTATGAAAATAAGAGCTTCAGCATGTGTATTTTATTTGATGAGTTAGGTATTGTAGATATAAAATTTACTTATACTTATCATTTTTAGATAATGAAAAAATGAATAATGTATTAATGAATAATTTTAATTTAAAACTTAACTTAATTGTCTATATAATAAATTTCAAATATTACTCAATGATCATGATGTAAAAATATATTTACTTAAAATATAATCCCTGTAACTTCCTACAAAAGTTGATATTAGGATAGTTTTAAGTTAAACAATTAATGATTTAACATTGTAAAACTTAACTCCAAAATATGGTATATATTAAAAAATCATCAAAATGTCTATATTGCATGTGATATATATAATAATATCATGAGTGGGTATAGAAAATTCCAGTGTGTTAGAAAGCAAGCAATGTAATTTGTGCATTTACTTATAAACCCACAAAATATAAGCAACTAATGTATTCAGTAAGTATAACATTGTTTTTTTATTTATATTATTATCAATAATAATAATAATTGATAAGCTAATAAGCTTTATAAAGTTGTATAATATCAAACTAAAGTATCAGCAAAAATTTAATTCCCTATTATAAACTAAATTTTACAAATACTATTAAAAGATAGAAAAGACTGCATGATATATGTATTAGTTTAATAAGATCAATTTTCATACATTAAAAGAAATTAAGTTAACTATCATGTAGATAACAATTCACTACTAGTAAAGATTAGTATCTAATTAAAAAAAGTCTATTCTATCAAGAAACAATCACTATCATTTTATTTCTTTTATAAATTTTGCTAAATAACAGTAATATTTGCCATAATCAAAGCAAATAATTTTACAATAAAATTAATAATATTGTACTAATTATATTACTATAATCTATGATTAATGAAACGAATTATAATTCTACATTACCTTTAAAATTTTCTTAAATAGCATGGTAAATTAAAAACAAGGAGCAAACATTAGTAAAATATATGAGAACATATAAATAGTGCAAAACAAATATTTTTTAAATATATTTAGATATATATATTTTTTAAATAACTGCTATATAATTAATGTAAAAAAAATACAAATGAGTTAAACTTACTGTTGGAAGCTCTTCCTCCCCTTCCCACATGGGCATTGATAAATTATAATGTAGAATCAATGTCCATATCAAACCCATGATCAACTTTAGTCTGCAGTCAACAATATCTGTACTATCTAAAAGAGAATAGTAAGGATATATATACATATAAAGTTTGGAGTATAAATAAATTAAATAGAATACAGATTACAATAAAATACTTTCTATATCTAAAATATCTCTTTTGTGATCAATGTAGTATATAAATGTAAAAAGTAAGAAAAATAAATATAGATATGTCATTTAATATAGTACTATTTAATTACAGAAAGTAACAAACTAAAAAATTGTTTATAAGTTTCTAATTCATATTATTATTATTATTAGCCAAAAATGGAAAAAGTGTGTTAGCTCATATCATAAAAGAATTGAAATAAGCATAAAATGTGTTAGCTCTTTAAAAATATATTTGAC
>JAYRBW010077918.1:0-24421 GCA_036023295.1 Invenusta paracnida | reverse complement strand
ATCGAGTGATAGTAAAGGATAAGTGCATGATGTCACTTTAAATGGAGTGATATCATTGTTTAAAGCATGATATCATTAATGAACCCTTTGGGCCGCCATACATGCTTGCAATTTTACAACAGTTGCTTTCAGAAAATTTCGGCAATCCTTTATGAAAGTGAGCTTTTGGGTTACGATTATTGATTTGTTGGCAGATTTCACAGCATTCTTTGAGGCAAATCCAATGTCTACATCTTTTGGTTTGACAAGGTTATCCTCCACCAAAGACAACTTTGCTTGTTGAAGACAAAAATGGGTTGGCATCCAATACCACAGTCTTCACAAACCGTTTCATCAAGCAATTCATAATAGTCTCAACAGCTTCAAACAAAAATGGCACCATGGGCTTATCATCTTGAAACTCTTTGAGGAAAGCTTCTAGCTGCTTGGCGACAGAAATGAAGAAGCATTATAGTTTTGCCTGAAGCAATGGGTCCTTCAACATATCCTTCATTGTGTGGTACGATTTTGAATCTGGCTCATTTTTTTTGTAGGCCATTCCAGCAACATAAGCCTTGAGATGTGGTACCACTTTGATAGCTCTTTCAGCAACATCAACATTTTCCACCCATCTTGTGGCACAGTATTTCATTGGGAATTGGGCATCTTTATCATCAGCAAAATGTAAGTAATCTGCACGGCGGGATGGAAGATCCTTGAATACTTCATATGAACCGCGGAGAAAGGGCATTATCCCAAGTATCTTGTCACCAGTTCTCAATGCACCATCAACAATGTGAAGTGAGCATGATCCAATATCAACAAGTTGTGTATCATGCACCCATGATTCTTTAAGAGAATGAAACATAGCTCAATTGACATTAGGACCATCCATAGAAACTTGCAAGAGTTTTGCTGTATTTAGTCCTGTCATTGCTGAATTGAAAGCATTGAGCAAATTAAGTGCTGTGGCATATCCTAGAAATTCTGATGTATAAAATCTAGTCACCACCTGATCATCATCCCAAAACCGGACATGGACGTCCATCTGACCCCGCTGAGCTACCTTGTTCATGGATTCATCAAATCCAACCACTATGAAAGGAGAATTAGAAACCTTCTCAGATAATAAAGCCTTAAAATTTGGAGCAATGCCATAAACAGTGGTATAAGCCACTTTATCTCAACCTAACTTAACAGACTGTAAAGTGGATTCACCAGGGAACATTTTTTGGAGTCTGTCAATAGCCACAGAAGCGGTCCTATTAGATAGGTTATTATTAATGGAAAACAAACACCATTGAATTTCACATTTTGTAACTTCATCCTTTTGCAGATAGGATGCAACACCAAATGTGCCTGCTTGGGAAAAGGAGCCTGATGCGCCTTGGACAACCTGGGAAGTAGAGCCTGATGTGCCTTGGCCGACATGGGGATTGCTCCTAGAATACATAAAAGGTAAAATAATTAATTAGTTACTTTTAAGAACACAGGGAAGGGGTCACAAAATGAAATTTACCCTATAACTGCGGTTGTAACACCATGATCCCACAAAGTCATTGATTTTTGTAGAAGCTGCATAGCAGTTACATGCTTTTTTCCTTTGTGATGGCTCTTAATGGCTTGTGCACCCATATTGCTAAGCTGAATATTTCTTTTACATACTTTACAGTATGCTTGGTTTGAAGATTTGGAAGCAGGTTGTAGCCATCCCCACTCTGGATTGTTCATCCAGGAATTGTTAAAACGAGTCAGAAAGGCTGCCATTCTGAAATATTCAATGGAAAGCTACTTTGAAAAACATTGCACAATTATGGAGATAAGGGCAAGTACTACAATGAACATATGTGAAAATCAGACTATAGCTTTACTTCCTTCATGGAGAATTTTTGTTAAATATAAGCATTTCATGGGGTATCCTATTGAATTATCTGAAAATCTTTGCTGTAAAACAACAAGGGTACCTAGTTTTCTGTTTTTCACTTTTCGTGTATGCATATTTTGTTTGTTATCATTTTACTGTCATGCAATTAGTGATGATCATGTACCAATACAAAATCTTGTTTCCATACTTTTTTGCAAATTGGTCCTAGAGCATTACAATTCATACATCTATTTTAAAAATAATATTTTTTTCAATTTCTTATATCAAACATATTCGAAAATCAATGGCATACATATGTAAAACAGTAGAAATTGCCTATATTAATTAAACAATTCAAGGGACAATTTACTTTATACAAACAGTCATTAAACTAAATTTCAAAAAATAATAAAATTTTGTCAATAATAGTAGAGTCTATACAAAATCAACATAGGCAAATTATACTTATAAAAAGAGAAGAGTAGTAAGCATAGTTTATTTCAATAGTAAGTGTACAATTTTTAAAATTATAAATACATATGTACAGGTTCTAGCATACAGCAATGAAATGAAATCATATTTGAATAACATTTATTTTTGAAAAGATGCAAAATTTTAAAATCACGATAAATAACCATTATATCACATATTTGTCACAAAGAAAATTTTCACATGATGAATTATTGTAGAGTTCAGTTCAAAATACCATGAAAAAAAAATTTTTACCCACAAATTTTTTTTTCAGAATAATTAAAGTTTTTTCCTGAGTTTTCCAGAACTTTCAATTTCCCTGAGTTTTCCAGGTTTTCCAGTGTTCGACACCCTGAATTACCTCACTGTTAATTAAACTGAAATAAAATTTAATAAAACTTTTTTTTACAATAAATTATTTTTAGGATATTTAAGGAGGGTTTTGTGCATTTTGCCAAAATTTTAGGAGAATGGACATCCTGGTTCTCATAGTAAAATGAACTTATTTGAAAAAACTTGTGCTCAGGTACTTTACGAGCATCGATTTATAGTTTAAAATCAGTTATTATCTAATATCGGCTGTGCCATAAACACAGTTGAATAAATAAGTTTAAATAATATATAACCACATGCATTAAATAAAAGCTGTTTTTGTAAACACGCGCGCATTTAGTATAGCAATACTACTAATCTCTGTAAATATGTTTGACAATTTATTATGATATCACAAAAAGTTAATGTTTTTTTAAAGCTTCCATAGATTATTTGTTTGTGTATGTAAATAATGTTAATATATTACTAATTAACAATTTCAAAAATGTATGATTAATGTTTTTAAATAATCACATATAATATAATATCTTTATAAATGTAAGTAGTATAAATACGTACTGTAGGTAAGCAATATGCAAGCAAATAGATTATGCAGATTAATAAAATATATATGTAAAATATACCTTTCTCCATCCTGTTTGGTTATAAATTAAAGATAAAGAGTAGTGCTTTCCGTATTTATACTTTTTATTAGTCCAAACATACTTTCAAAATTTTAATAAAAATTTGTCGTATGAACATGTTATATTTTATCGGACGAGCTCATACTTAGTTTCAAGTAAAGACCGTCTGGTTTGCAATAGAGTTAAACATATTACAGAAGTAACATGCTTATAAAAGGTGTAATCAAATTTAATAACATAATCACTCACCCCCCTCGACCCCTTCCAGTAGCAGCCTGGACATTTGCACCCCAGTTAGAAACCACGATACCCCCAACCTCTAGCTTTCCACCACGATAATCGACACCAGAGCCTCCAGGACCACCGGGGAGGGGCTTTTTAGTGCCACCACCACTGCCTGGCTCTCCTCGGCCCACACCACTTGCGAAATGGCTGGCGGGGAAGGGGCCGGCTGGATGGTGTGATGTCGCGCCTACTCCAGGACCTCCACCACCGCCACGGCCACCAGGTGGCCCATAGGCAAGATCCAGGTAGTCATTGGGAAAACCAGAGTGCTCGGGCATAAAGAAGCTAGCGGGGAGGGCCGCAGGCCGGTACCCAGGAGGCATACGTCGTCCTCCTGTAGATGAGGTCAATCCGGCAAGCACCGCCTCTTGCAGGCTAAGCATTGCGTTTACCGACTGCAGGGCAAGTAAGCAAAATATTATATGTTTAACAGAGCTCATAAAGTCAATTAAGAAAAATAAATTGTAGATCCGAATACAATCTATCTAAATTCCAAAACGGGATATTGCCATGTTTCTAACAACATATTATTTATTTGAAACAATTATATATTTTAAATATTATAGTTAACAAGTTATTTTAACTAAAGTTAATTTATTTAAAAGACAAATTACCTGAAAGCCACAAGCTTTCGGTAATGGTTCGCCACAATCAAGCATCTGGTAAGTATACTGGAAAATTTTGCCGTCGAAGTAATGCCAGGGGCAAGTGTAATCCCAGGGAATCGGTGCACCACATGCGTCGTTGGCAAAGATTGCATGTTCAACGCCTTTCATAAAAAGTGCCGACAATTGAACAGCGCGTGGATTAATGTAGGGCAGCTAAACAGAAATAAAAAATAGTATTACATTCATTTATTGTAATTCTATATACATGAAAATCTAACGTTATTAAACATGATGACTGTAAATATGTGTAACTTTCGAACCTAAATTTGTTAGTGATACGATAAAGATATAAGTAAAACAAACAATAAAGAATTTTGCCTATCAACGCCTACCTGCGTTGGCTAAATTGTTTCATTATAATTAATTGTTCTGCAAATTAATTGACCTTCATAACCTGAGCCATTTAAGGGAAATATTCTGTCATATCTAAACATTATAAATTGTTGTAAGTTAAATAAACTATTTACAAAATTAAGCTCTTATAAAAATAGTGTAAACTTTTCGATATTTATTATTGTATTAAATATATAATGAAAACACGTAAACTATAAGATCTTTAGTAAACTAAAAGAATGTATTGTAACGTCACGTTAAATTCATTACAATAATAACTCCCAAAATTACCAAAAAATCATATTTAATGTACTAATTGATTGAATATAATTTTCGCTAATGTTTAAATTAAAATCAAAGTTAAAAATGAAAAATTCCGTATATACATATTGATATATTTCTTCTTTAATCTTGTTTTATAACAATTTTTTTCTAGATGACGAATAAGTGATATTAAATTATTCTGAAAACTAAAAAAAACTAAAAAGACACTTTAAAATGAACGATAAACCTAATCACTTATCGTTTCATTTAATCCCTTTATAATAATATAATGAATTAATCAAGAACAAAGATATCCTAAATAATATTTATTAAAAATGAATACTGAAATTTAATTGGCAATGAATTTCAGTATAGGTTAGTGGGGTCAAAATAGTTATTATTACTAAGTAATATATCTGACAAATAAAGTTAAAGCTGATTTCAGTCAAACCAGTCTAGTTATTAAAATCTATTACTTATTAAGAATATGCTTAAATTTAAAATTTATAGCTCATATAAAGCTTTATATAATTTAAATCTAATTAAATAAATAATGCAATCTAATGGATAAATCTAAGATTAAATTTCTCCTACAGTATGATCGAACCTATAGTATAACTGATTTGAGCAATATGTCATTTCGAAGCTAGTAGGAGCAAATTTCCTGGATTCAAAAGGAAAGACATTTAGCTTACGCAGTACTAGTTTTCCAGTCTAGATTAACACAAAATATTCTATTAGCTATCTATGATCAAGAACATAGTAGTATATAAACATACTATTCTATTAGCTATTTATGATCAAGAAAAAACAGACAAGAACATAGTTATATAAACATATTATGACAATAAATAAAAATAACAAAACAACAAAATAGATCCCTTTTAACAAGTTACCTCCATCTTCATGATAGCATCTACATTGTGAAGCATAGGATTTACTGCCTGGGCGAGGAAAGCTCGCAATTCAAATTCTCGAATAACTCGATGTGTCAGAAGATAACGGAGAACACAGCAAAGAATTACATGCTGAGGTGGAACATAATTTGTGTCCAATAGGAGAGGGGCCAACTCATTGTCCATACAGGTAAGAAAAGCACGGAGACGACGATTCTTATCTTCATTAGTTTTACCATACCAGAGTTGTTCACAAGGCGGGACTGGAGTTTGCCAGTCAAAGCCAACTGCCTTTACCTATTTGTAAAGAAATCAATTAGTAAAATATAAAAGTAACTTTCCAATAACAATATTTTATAACAAAACCAAAAATGAATTTTTGATAACATATCTAAAAATTTAAAGAATCATTTTAAAAGTTCAATGTTTATGAACAGGTAAGTATTGATGCAACTAACAGCAACTTCCAAAAAACAATTATATAACTACAATATATTAGCGTGCTTGTATTTCATAAATCCTTTACCGCTTACTGTTACCATATTATGGGAACATGCAATTATGTTTGTGTTTCTCCTATAAGCTATTTATAATTAAATCAATTATTTAAATAGTAATACCTCTAACTGGCTACATGCTGTAAAGAATCATATGAAATATATATTTATATTGCTAAATTTTGTTCACAAACCTTCAAAATTAAAATTTTAATAGTATTGTAAATACGGAAAATATTTCTTTTTGAACAAAATATCGAACCCACTCTATTCATAGCACACCCATTAAAAATATTATTTGTTAATTTGTGTATCTGCTATCTTTTTGAAATGAAAATAATCTGAAGGGATGTTCCCAATTTCCTTTGGGAACAAGAAGCGCTTTTCTAAGATAACATTTTTGAAATTGTATTCTGAATAAATTTTAGAACATGAGTACTACTAACACAAATAATAAATAAAAAAATTACAATAAAAAATATCGATATGTTCAATTATAGTTAGCAAAATTTGTTTTTGATAATTTCCCACAATTATATAAACTGTATACAATTTGTAGCAGTGCCGGTATTTATTTCTACTTAAATGTCAAAATCGATCATTTACAACTTTTAACAAGTAGGTATTTAATGTCTAGACCATACTTTAAATATACAAACTAGATATAGATCACATGCCTATCAAGTGTAATTTAGGTTTCGATAAACAAAATATCCAGAGGTTGGTAGATGAGAAAGTATGGACATTTTCTTTCCATGTGAAAATTTGCACTTTTGAACCTCAGGACCTATTACAGCTATAAAAACCAAATCTGGATTATTCGCACTCGATTAATTTATTTTAAAGTATGCCAAAATACTAAATAGTTTTCAAATGGAGGTCTTTATTTTGGCCTCTAATATAGTTTGAATTATACAAAAATGTATGTGATATATTATAAACTAAATTAAATAAATTTCCGAAAATTTCCAGCAAAAACAACAGTTTTAAATTAGTGACAGTTATATTTTTTAACTGAGTTCTAAAATAACACACTCGAAAAATATACAGATGTATATATAAAATATATTTTGGAAGCAAACTGTTTTTAAAATATTTAGACAAAAAATACATATCACTGATTAACATATTGTCGAAGATAAGAAGTTTACATTTCTCGTTACGAAATATAAATAGTGCAATCATCCAAACAAATATTTCGTTGTCAAAGGAAACAGACATTTTGAAGTTAAGATGGAACATGTGATTCAATAATTATATTAAACTATAGAATCAAGGTAGACTATGTATTTTATTTCAGCAAACTTAATTGCTGCTAAATATATTTATGGCTCATTATATTTATTTTCTCAAAATGAATATTCCTAGTAGAATGACATGTGATTTCGTGGACTAATTGTTCTGCACTTAGAACTGTCTGTACATCTGAACAAGCTGGAAGATATTACTAATTACTTTTATAACTGACATTAAATGTAATTTTTCTTTAGTAAAGATGTAGTGTACCAAGGTGTGACCTTTATGAGCACAAACAAGTTACTCTAATATTGTGCCATATTTTATTGATACTCATAAAATAATATTGATAAGCATAACCAAGTAACTTTTGTATATACCACAGCTTCCTATCGGTCGGTGGATTTATGAATAAAATAGGGTGTGAAAAAGAATAAATATTTGAAGTTAATTTATCAATTAATTGAAACATATTATACATGACAGCCATTTTAATTTAAATAAACTCAAATGAGTTTCACAGCAATTTTTTCAGGTTATAAATATACAATATTCCATGACAATGAACAGATTTAACGTATAATAATAACAGTTTGAGCTTCTTCATATATCTATTATTTACATGTACTCAATAGCTGTTCCGTAGTATCAATAAAATATAGTATTTGTTTAACAATTTTTTATTTAATATTTCATCTCACCATTGTTTGCGACATAAAAATCTGCAAGCTTTCCTAGTAAAGCGCCTACACTTTTTATATGAGAACATACCTAAACTTTATTTACATAATATATTGAAATTTAACATGTTATTTTTCTGTATAGACTTGTCCTATCTGTGCTTTATTTTTTATTTAAAAAGCTTGCTTCCTGTAGTTGGCGGCAAAGCTTTAACCAGAAAAAAAAAGAGTAGAAGAATGAATAAAAAGGTAATAAACTGGAAAATATTAATATTTTACACTTTTAAGACACTTACTTTTCGTCAAAAAAAGTCAAAATGAAACAAATTTAAAAATATTTAACATTAACACCTATTTATGGATGATAAAATTGGAATTATAACAAAAACTGTTTATAAAATATGTTTAAACAAATTGAATGATAGAGACATCTACCATCTCTTTAAAATCACAAAAATTAATAATGAGTTGTGGATAATTTATCGGCAACCTGGTATAAGAATAACACGAAGCAAGCATACCTCGACAGATAACATACCACTGCTAAAAATAATCACAGTATTATATGTGATTTATAAATTAGCATAATATACTTCTATATCATATAGGCATGACCAGAGTAAGAATGGCTTAGAATGTCCACACGAATAACCAGAGTAAGAATTAATTATTATTAGTCTATGGGTATAACGGTTAACAATTTTTACTAGAAATATTTGAGGATTATAATTTTAGTGATAATCAAATGTTTAAATTCATACTATAATTTATTTGCGTATAGTTGTAATATTAATTTGTGAAAATTCTTCAATATAAAAAAGACTACATTTTATCATTGATGCCTACAGCTAAATAAAAAATAGGCACAACTGGTTAATTGACAATAGGAATCAAGAATTACAAAGTGTACAAAATGCATACCCTAAAACAATTTGTTACACGGGAGGTTCAGAATATGTTCCCCTAAAATTTAAGAAGATAGATGTACATCATGTAACATTTATTCGTATATTCAATAATACTACTAACAGTAGTACTTAGATGGGACTATCATTTTTGACAATTTAATGTACGAGTACAAAAAATATTTTAATAAATTAAATACCGTCAGCATAAATTTGATCAAAAGAGTAAAAAAAGTGTAATTGTAATGTACTGTATTAAAAACACGTATCTATAGTGAAGTTTATCATTTAAATTTGCATAACATATTTTTAATAAAAATATTGAAAATTCAATCTCAATGCCCTTTCTTTCTTTTTTTACTACAACTTAGGAAATCTGATCATAAGTTTAAACCATAGATTAAAGGTTAGTATTCTATAATTTGTTTTTATTTTCACTAAAAAAATTATCTTAAATACAAAAATTAACGAAAACTTTCGAAGTATTTTCAATTGAAAAGATTAATGGATAACAAATGGATAATTTAAAATGGTTTTAAACGCAAACTGCAGAAAAAAATGTATATGCAACAAACAATCATAATATGAAACATCTAAAAATACGCATACAATGAAAATTAAGTATGAAAATACAAAATGTTTGAGTATTTAAAAATATAACCCAATATTTACACAAAATGCAAGTTATTACATAAATTTCAAGTCTCTGGACATAATATTTCCTATAAGAAGGGTGCCCCAAAAATTACCATAAAATTTATATAAAAATATTCAAATTAACCTATGGTTAAAACTTTGGTTATTAGAAATTAATTTAATAATCGAGTATTGTAGTTAATCAATTTGAATTTTAAAATTCAAAATAGCTGTTACTTAAATCGATTTCTATTAATATATAAACAATTTTTTTAATAATAGTTTTAACATTGAAGTAATACTGCAATAAAACTCTTACAAGTCAATAATTCCACGCAAATAAAACCAAAGGAATTAAATAATAAATGCAGCATTAATAAACAATTTAAAATAACTTACTGGTTCACAGAGAAGATTGGTCTTGCGCACAACATATTCATTTATGTTAACAATTTTCTCAGTGGCAGTTGAGCCCCCAACTGTAGCAGAAGTTGAGTTCTCTTCGCCAACCGGCTCCCCCAGACCTTCATCGGGCTTAAGAAGACGTTTGTGGGTATCAAAGAGAACACCATAGACTGCCTGTCGAATAGGCCGATAAAGATCAACAGATAACGGTAAATCGTAAGCGGCCTCGTTTTCTAGTCCAATTGGCATTTTCACAGTACCCTAAAAACAATAAAAATATTACAATGAAAGCAAATTTACAGTATATTCTTTTAAAAATAAATTTAAGGAATTGCATATAAATACAAGTTATTGATATACAATAAAACAAAAAATTATGTACTTCATGTTCTAATATATGTTAGAACATGTATTATAATTATAATAATTATTATGGTTTTAATAAGAAGAAAATTAATCTCATTGGCTCGATTTTATTTAAAGGATAGAATGAAAAAATACGTGCTGTAAAAGTGTTACAATTTATGATGATCAGAGCTTGAAGAATCAGACATATTAAAAGTAAGTATGTTATAATAATTTATGAGGTGTAATGTTTAAAGCAGTATTAATGTTTAAAAATATGCTTTAATGACATCTCTATATTTTCTATAATCTAAGCAAGCATTTACCTCGGCTAGAACCTGGTATATCCAGGGATGCATGGTTCCCTTCTGTTGACGTTCACTCGCCTCACGCATCAGCTCAGGGGAAACTCCATGTCGACTAAAGAAGGGAGCACTCTCAGGCGGTGTAGTCGACAGTGGACGCTGACTACCAGCACCACGCATACCTCCCTTAGTCCCTGATGTAGTGCGCGTCGGCCCACCAACTGCGGCACTACTGGGCCCGTTAGACGAACTCAAACTACTGCTGGCCGACGAGGAACTGGAGATAAGACTCATCGGTTCCACTTTCTTGTCACCTGCGTTTGTCTCGCCCTTAGACTGACTGTCGTTGTCATTATGTTTTTCGCCTTCAAATGCATGAACATAATGTTATTCTTAATAAATGTTAAGCAAATACTACTTTGAACAATTTAATAACGTGTTTTATTATTTTTTAAATGCAACTGACATTTTCAAAGATAGCAATATTAGAAAATAAGTCTCACTGCACTGTTTCCAGTTAGTAAAAATATAAAATATTTTAAAAGGGTCTAAGCCAGTTTAAGTAAAGTAGTAAGAGAACAAAATTAAATTTCTATGTATAATCATTATGAGATGATTTGAAGATTTACTTAAGTTAATGTATTACAAACCCAAGGCCTGAAAACTGAAATCCAACTACTTATACACAAATGAAAAATATACCTTTGAGTTTTGGCTTGAACTTTTCATAACCTTCCTTGGTTCCATTAACGTAGTACTGGATACTTTCGTTCAATTTTCCAATACATTCTCCTTTTACAGCTGTAGGACTATTTCTGGAGAAAAAATTAAGTTTGTAAATAACAAAAAAATCAATCAAATTCAGACGTATTGTAAATACTTTATTTGAGGAGAAAATTATACTCTATTAATATTATAAACAATATAATATGTAGTACTATATAGAAATCGAACAACTAGTTGCAATAGAAAAACAGTCAAATTTTAATCGAAAAGATTATATTATAGATGTATGCATATTGTATATCTAAAAACAAATAAACACTTCATTATAATAAATTAAATTCATTATCTTTATTTTAAAAAGTATTATTTATTAATGTCTAATTCCAATAAACTTTGTAAACTTAATTTCATTCATATAAATACAGAATACTAAAATATAAGAGTAACTTCAAAAACCAACTTCCACTGCTTTTAGTGATTATTTTTAAGTATATTTTTTTTACAAATTACAAGTATATACAATTATATATTTTTAAAAAGTTTTCTGAAATGGTTTATAAAAAATTAATGGACTTTTATAAATAAACAGAAAACTAATATCATAAACAACAAGAGTAACTACACAAAGGCAATGCTATTAATAAAAATTTCAGACCTCACAGCTCTTAATGGGCTATATTTTCCGCTAAAAATAGACATATATTTTTCCTAAAATATACATATATTTTTTATTCAGCTCCGAAAATACCAATCGTACTACAATATGGTACATACATATTGAATCATACATCTTTCAAATGAGATATGATTTTCACGCTGCTACATAAAAAATTAAGGTGAGAATATCAAAGTATAAATAGAGCCAGCCATTTTGAACTGTGTAAAATTATGTAAAAGTATCAGTTTAAATTGGGACATTTTGCGTAGAGTTTTGATTATTGGCTTATAGCTGTGGCGACTCAAATGGTTCATCCTGGATATATCTAAAGATTACCACGTATACTGGGTAAACTGGTAAATCTAAAAAATCAATTTAACAAGGTATGCCTGGCAAATTTACAAGAATTACACTTAAAAAGAGATAAACCTAGTAAATCTATAATACAATTTTAATGTGTAACTGGTAAACCTCTAAGAATTACAAAGAAAATGAGGTTTACCTTGCAGATCTATAGTTCTTATAGATTTTCCAGGTAGACATCTTTTTAGTTGCGTATCGTAGAAATTTACCGTATATACATCTGTCTAATTGTAATTCTATAAGATTTACTAAGTATAACTCGTATTAAGATGTTACCATTAGAGATCTGCAAGACATACCTGTATTATGTAGTAATTCTTAAGAAATTTAAAAGGTATACATTGTTTGTAGCGTGGTCAAAAGTGTTAAGTAACAGGTTGAGCTAAACGTGTAAATGTAGAGGTCAACTGAAGAGTCAGAAATATTCATAATGGCTCAAAATTCTGTTGTGTTATTATATAATAGATAGAATATATATATTATGTAGAATGATAAAAATCTATAGTACACAATAGAAAAAAGTTGGTTACAAGTGCATGAATTCATTCGAGCAGTTGTTTGCAGTTATTTAATTACGGTATTGTTGATAGATCCCGTTAGATTATTGTTAGATTAATGTTATTTTCAGGTATTGTTGTTAGATGATCCCCATAAACTACTAAGTACCAAATTGAAAAAGGTGAATTAAAATAAATTTCATCTCAAATTAATAAAATAAACATAATGTACTTTGCTTTGCTTTGCAATCATTTTGTGTGGGGTGTATATCAATATAGGTACTGAATTAATGAACAATATTATATAGGTACAATAGGTACTGAACAATATTTCTGAGCGCGTGTACACCGATAAAAAATTTCAAATGATTACAAAATATAAAGTATCTGTAACCCATTTCAATAATTTATGTTTCTGTGCATTTCATTGCGGAAACTGAATCTTCAAATAGAATTTAGTTAAGAATTAATAATTTCTAAATAGCTCCTAAAATTAAGTCGGATATTTCGTGCTCTTCGTGTTTTTTTATATTATAGTCTAAATTGTATGTCAATAAATTGTACATTGAATAATTCCAGAAAATCGAAAACCTTTATAACTTTTAAATATTCATGTATTACTGCTGGGGGCCAAAACGGCAGTGACCAATAGTCACGAACCGACTGCAAACATCTCTCAAACTCATCGCTGACACTCATGTATTTAGTTTTACACATCTCTAATTGGATTTATATGTTATAATATATATAGGTGTCAAACTTATACATTTTGAGAGGCTTCACAATATACGCAAATTATTTCTGTCGCCCACTAAAAAAGGAAATATGGGAAAAATTAAAATATGAAGTATGTAAATTCAATAAAAATAGACAAACTGTGAGGCCTGTAATTTTAGTAAACATTTAAAAAAACTAATAAACTATAAGAGTTATATTATTGAAAACTGCTAACATACCTGACTTACTAGATTCTTTTTTAAATAAACTAAAACACAATAAATTATAATAAAAAATAAGGTATATATAAGAAAATTAATTGTATATTGCTCCTTGGGTCAATAATGTTTATGTAAAGGTGTGAATAAACAATTAATATTACAGTTGAAACAAGTGGAAAATAATATAATAACAATAATAGTAATTGAACATACCTGAAAATGATATTACCAACGGAATCGGCGTCGATATTATCTAAGCGACGAACAAATCCCAGAACTAGTTCGATTATTGTCTCGGATTCCACCTAAATAAATACGTATATCACAATAACTAATAAATAAACATTTAGTTAGAACATATCAAAGTAAACTCGCCGAAGAAAGAGTGTCAGATGGATCCTTTTCAAGTAGATAACAGTAGAAGTCATGGAGGTCCTTTGCAGGTAATATGTGATTTCCTGACAATTA
This sequence comes from Invenusta paracnida, assembly GCA_036023295.1. NCBI lineage: Eukaryota > Metazoa > Platyhelminthes > Proseriata > Coelogynoporidae > Invenusta > Invenusta paracnida. Next base: position 10,046 of record JAYRBW010077918.1, on the reverse strand, counting down.
AAACAGGTATTAAGTAAGTTTTAAGAAATATGAGAATGTTCTCAATCAATGTTGTAGTATAGAAAAACTGGTATGCTCCACTTTATGTAATACAACTATAAATATACTGGTCATTTTGTTATGATCTGATCATAATTGAAGAGCTAATTTGTAATTACCTTATAGTTTATTATGATATAATCCAATAATAACCAGAACATGAATATTATAAGAATAAACAATTAAAGCCAATAAAATGATCATAATCAATACGTATAATTTACGTGCAGTACCTACATAAAACCAGTTGTTTATAAAAACTAAATGACTTAACTTAAGTTTACTTTATTTTAAAATTATTAAGTAAGTTGTCGAAAAATATGCATACCAGAGTACAGATTATTAATAGCTAGATCTAAATCGTAGCAAATCGTTAGTACTAGATCTAAAAGTCAAGATCAGATCTTAAGAAAATTGATGTTGAGTAAGTAATAAAAAACCCAGCAAAAGTCCTAAGAAAATATAAAAATAAAGTCAAGAACGCACAATTACTGAAACCTTAAATTTAAAAAATATCTTCTCTCTCTCTTTGAAGAAATCCGTCACAAATTTTTTAATCATTTTTACAGGGATGTGATTGTTCATGTTGAAATAAATCAGAATTCAAGTTGATGGCCCGCAATCTCCGCCACACTCTAAGGCTAGCATGGCCTATAAATCCGAGCTCGCGAGAATTTTTTTTCGATTTTGTGACTTAGAATGCAGGAGAAAGCATCTCAGTAATATATTGTCCATTATTTAGTTCAAATGATAAGTTCAAAAGTGATATTTTTGAAGGTGAAAAAATACAAATGATACAAATACATTTCAAACCAAATTTAAATTAAATTGATTATATAATGAGACAATTATTACCTTATAAAAGTCCCCCACACCCTTAGTAAATTATACGTTTTTTAAACGAATCTCAAGACTCATCAAAATCACTTACGTTTAAAACCGGAAAAATCACATCCCTGTAATTTTAAAATGAACTGTTAGCACGTGTAAATGCTAGATCAATCATTATATTACTTTTGAGCGATAGAGTTGAAAAATGGTCATTCTACTGATAAAAATGTATATGTTTTTAATACCGAGAAGAGCAGCCAAAAGAGTAAACCGATTGGGATGAAGGTCCAAACTACGAGCAATTGCATCTACATCAAATTCTGTAATGTCGATCTTTCCGGTAAATTTTAATTTCATGCTTATTGCCGAAAAAAGTCGTGGAGGCTGGAATATCATATACACAGCTGATTCGGCCAATAAACCATGTAAATTATGCTCCCTGGAAAGAAAAAAATACTATAAATAAAATATAAATAAAATTACATTCAATCTATCAATTTAGTCCTTTTACATAAAAGTTATAAAAGAATAGTATCACTAAGATACAATATAATTCATGTTTGGCTTATCATATTAAAAATGCAATATAAAAATAATAAATTGGAATATTTAGACAAAAGCACAGCTGAAATAAAATAATCTTACCGGCAATAATCAATAACCTCTTGGCAATGATCTTCAGTGGTGCATACAGCTGATACTGAAAGTCGTCTGAAAGCCATTCGCATAGCCAATTCAAGGCCACCTGGCGCAACCCACCATATCTTTGGAGGTGGCTTCCACTGACCTACAGTAGCACTATTCAAATACTGGAACACATTTCCAAGACGTGTCTTTACCTCAAGTTGACGCTGGTGCCAATCGTGGATGTGAGCCAACTCTACAGCACCATTGAAAACTGGTATAAGATGGATATGGGACTTCTGCAAACCAGAACTTAACTCCTAACGTGGGAAATTGTAAAATGAAAAGATTAATGGATATAATAGAAAATTGTTAGCGTAGAATTTATTAGATCAAAATACACTTTTCTAACTAGAAATTGACATATTCAATTATTGCTAAACAAATAACGCTTTGAAATGTAGTTGGCAATACCAAAGTTTAACAATTAAAATTTTAAAAATAGTAGGTGCTTCGTGTATATAGTTGATTGCGTCCAATAAACATGTGATATCTACAAAATTCTATTTTTAACAATAAAGGGGTTTATTACTCTTTACTACACAAAAGTAATATTGCCAAAGAATTTTCCGTTTACAAACATTCCATGTTATAGAAACTGATAAGATACATAAACATTTCGATGTAAATATGTATACGTTTTATGCAAAAATGTCTTATGTGACATTTATTTTAAATTTATATTTATCAAATAAACAAAGCAGACAAATTAAATTTATTTTATTAGTCGAATAAATGAAAGTGTTTAACTATTGTGTATTTTTAACAATGTTTCGAAAAATACGAAAATATTTAAAATAAAATGTTTGGTTACTTGTAAAAAGGTAGTCATTCTATTCCATCCTCCACCGCAGATCCAATCGTTATAGTATCCACCATAAAGACGATCAAGACAGTCACTAGCATCAATAACTAGATTGAGTTTGGCTGGATTTTTCGCGGTACCATTGCCAAGACCAGAATTTTTTTTTATATCTTCTATGACTTTACGAGCAATAGATGATAGATCTGTTGTTTTACATGCATCAGGGCACTTGGCCAAAACATAGGACCAAAGGTCCTGAATACCCATAGACGTGACTGAAACATTTAAAATATGTTGATAAGGTTCAAATATATTTATATTTATATTTCATCAACACAACACAAGTTTTATCATTATAATCAAGACTTTGTCTAACTTATCATTACAATCTGTATTAGGTATATCAATCATGAAGTCATTCTTAGTTTTACTATAAAACATGAAAATGTAATCAAGAAACACAGAAGAAATGTTGACTAGCTATTAAAACAATGTGTAAATTCGTAAGGTACATGACATGTAAGTCAATTTTTTACGAAAATGACAATTTGTAATAAATTTACTGACACACATGGTATCTATACTATTCCATAATATTACAACTAAAATCGAAACAGATTTTGAGTTATAAGAGATAATTATTTTAATAATTTATATATAACATAATGATGCAAGTTGATTTTTGTCACTATGCAATAGTTTTTATCAGAGTGCTTCTTAAAATTTCCATGACAGTGATGTATATCACATTGAAACTAGATATATTGAGTAACAATGTTATAACTTACTCTGCAGGAATAATTAATGAGATATGTATCGATTATTTAGTTTGCATCTAGCTTGTTATTGGTGTGATAAAGTTGCAACCAGGGTATATAGATAATTATATTTGATGCCTGTTTACATTATTTTAGATTTAAATATGGCATTTAAATAGACTTATTTAAATAAATTCTAATCATTGAAGTACATAATGAGTAAATTAAAATGTGTTCTCTTTTAATTCAATGATTAGAAATATTCAGTACCTACTTTTTTATCATACAACCATCATTAATAAAATGCCAGAATGAACAGTTCCAAATAATGCTAAAAGTCGAAGTGCCTTTGTGATAAAAGGAGCTGTTTTGAAAATCCAGAACACTGTGTCCCAGATTGTAGCTGGCACCAAGTACATGCAGTTTTCGAGATCTAACTTGATCCTGCAGAAATGGAGATGTTGAGACAGTTCAAGCATGGATTTCTTTAGGTTGACTGTGAGACCCACCCTTGTCAACCCATCCAGGAGAGAAGACAGGATCTGCTGGAGAAGTGATGGTTGACCAATGATTATCATATCATCAATATGCATCCAGCTCTATAGTGTCATGATACATCTCTAGCAAAATTGCCCATCTGCATCATAAGGTGCATTATGGGCAACTGCTGGAAGAATGAGGTTGGGTGGTGAAGGTGAGATGGCTGCTGCATCTCTGGCCTTAGTGGCCCCATTGCATTGTTCCTGGGCCTCAGCTGCATTGTTTATACATTGAAGGAGTTCCTGAAACCTCTGGGCCAATTGATCTAGTCTACAGTCCTAGTCCAGATGGGGATTAACTAGGGTAAGTCGAGGTTTTAAGGCTATGTCCTGTTATGTGATTTGCCAGAGTGACAGACCAGTGTCAGATGCCAACAAGGCCTTTCTATTTCTAAGACAGGAGTGAGTCCTTCTACTTGAGGAAGCCAGCTCTGCCATGAGAGTTACAAATAAATCTTTTTTTGTAAATATTTTAATCAAATGCTGGTACCTGGGATGTACGGAAGAAATCTCTCATAATTCTGTACACCCCAGGTACCAGCATTTGATTAAAATACCTTGCCAAAGAATTGGGGATCAAAACTTGGTTCTCAAAATCGACTTCACTATGACACCTGCTTTGCAAAACAAAGAAAAAATCCGACCCTCTTTCTTCCTTGGGAGTTATTTAAACCCAAGAATGCCATGGATGTGACCAGATGTATTTCGGAGAAACAAAAAGACAAGCCAAGATAAGGAAAGAAGAACACCAGAAAGCTATGCAATCCTTCAACAAAAAGAATGCCTTAGCAGCACACTATATCCAGTCTGGACATCAGCCAAACTTCGAATCCTTCAAAATCATTGCTCAAGAAAGTTCATGGCTTTGCCAAAGGATTAAAGAAGCAATCTTCATCCAACGCACAGTACAACCCCTCAACTTTAACAGTGGTTTACAAATTAATCAGTCCTGGTCACCAATTCTTTGCAAAATTAAATTCTGAGTATTTTACTACTCTAATCTTCTCTCATTTGTTTCATTTCTCTAAAATTATTCACTGTTTTTCATGTCTCTCTATTTCCTTAGACTTTGCATCCTTATTATTTAATAATATCCTTCATCCTCAAATATCTCTTTTTTCCCTCAATGATTTAACTGTATCATTGTTTTCTGATTATGTCATCCTGTTTACACATTTTCTCTGTATCTTTGCTTCTCTCAGCTGTATTGATTTTTTGTCCTTCTGTTTATACACATTCTCTGCATCTTTGCTTCTTACTTCTGTCTTACTGCTTGCTGTATTGATTTATTATCCTATCTACAACCATATTGGCTGCCTGTCTATCTGCTAATTCTGTCTCATTCATATTTATATCATGTCTCCTTTATCAACCTGTAGATGCTTGCAGTTGCAGGCGGCAAAACAATTGTTGCTAAAACAATAAACCTGACCAGAGATCATTCCATTTTTCCTTTAATTAACATTAAATTTAAAATAGTTTTTTAAGTGCCCCTTATGGTCTGGAAAATATGGTACTTGATCTCATGTACTATTAAGCTGGATTCACAATTAAATTTATAAGCCAATAAAATGTATTCACAATAAAATAATCAATAAATTGTATCAGCCGACAAAAATTGGTTTCAACTCACACAATTTAATCAGCCCATAAAAGTAGGCTAGGCCAATCAGTATTTAGGTCACTGTTGATGACCTGAAATGACACTGAAAGTCAACTGCACTGCTGCTATTGTATTGTGTATTGCTATTTGTATTGTGACCAACAACTCCATTTTAACAATCTTTTTTAATTAATTTTTTAACATGAATGATGAAGCTCTTATTGCAGCTGTTAGACAGTTTACACATCTGTACAATGTACATTCAAAAGATCACAAGAATCGCTGAATGGTGGATAACTCTTGAAGCAGAAAAAAATAGGAAGTACAAGTAAGTAAATACCTATATTTATCAAATATATATTACCTTTGTTATTATTGTATGATTGAAGTAAGAAAACAAGACAGATATAACAGTGTAGATATATATATTACCTCAGCCAATCTACTAACTATATTGTAGCTAGACCACAGTATCATACTATGGTAGGCTTCTATGCTGAATAAAGCAAGACTACTAAACAGATTTGGCAACTGTTTATCCTTATGGTGAGTACAAACCAGCATAGTATACACAAGGGATGGTGCACATATTACAAAGTTATATTATAATGTAATTGTAATGTAAATAGTGTCTCAATTGTTCATATACAATAGTTATTTATAATCTACACACAAGATGTATTGCATAACATGGTCATGTTTAAAAGAAAAGATGAAAAGCATTTACTGCATTGAAGGGATTTTGTGTAATTATTAACTATTAACTATTCATCTATTTTTCAGTTGAACTTTGCAAGAAAAGGTGGGTAAATCTCTGAACAGTTAATGTATGATAAACTATCTAGTTTCCAGACACTAGATAGAAGGGTTAATGCTAGTCATTCCACAGGAGAAATTGCTTCTCTTCATAAATGTTTTTGTAATTGAGGGGTTATAAGTAACAGGATAGAGTCAAATGTACAGGGGTACATACAAAAGAATTCATCAATGTTTGTTTTCCTCATTTCGGAAATTAAATTATAAACCCCCCCCCCCCTTTGTTTTTGGGTCTGAAATATAGGTTAAACAAACCAATGCTAAAATTTTCTTTTCCTAATTTTTTTAAGAAGGCAAATAGCTGTTAAACGTTTTTACTATTTTGATAAAAACATTTTAAATTTGGCTTTAATCACACAAGCTTAAATAATATACATTATATACCCACCTAAGCTTTACGCTTAAATATCACAAATAAAGACAAGGCACATGAAGCAAAGAACCAAGTAAAACTCAGGTTAACCCTAAACATTCTGCAGTAACAATGGACTTATAAAGTATACCTACACATCCCCATTTGCAAGCCTTTTTCATATACTTAAAATTTGTAATTTTACAAGCAACATTATGTGGTATGACATGCATGAAGGTGAGTAGGATGTTACAGAGAATTAATTCACTAGCTGTACCATCTATTACATAAAAGCAAGAAAACAATAGAGAACATCTAAAAAATATTACATTTCATTCAATTATATAACTGGAGACAAGCAGCAAGATGTTAATTGATAATGTTCTTCACTTTTTTTGACATGTCAGCAGTGCCTAGATTTGTGATTTGGGTCAGTCAAAAGTATGATTAATGTGTTTGAAAATGCCACAAATATCCACTTTTTTGGAAAAACTTGCTAATGAGCTGATTTTTCTAAAATAGCATACTTTCAAAATCCTTGAATCTTTACTTAAAACTGAAAAACATAAATTAAAAATGAGTGGTGTTTCTTTATGGCAGAGGTGTATATATATTAATATTAGATGATCAATGCTAAGCCAAGAACAAGAGCATCAGCAATTTTTGCTCAATAGATGCTAACAGCTCAGTCTTTAAGTCCTTAAGGAAAATAAACCAATTTTGAGTGCTAATAAATCAGGCTAGAATGCATTAAAAAGCATATTTTGGTATCTGTCTAATCATCAAATGATTAGGAACAAATTGCACCTAACTTTAGAAAAGGTTTCTATATACTTTTTTTAATGAGTCAATTTTGAGAAAAAATGTTTATTCTCATTCTTTTTATTATTATATTTTTTATTTTTGTCAGCCATTGACATTTTATTGACATTTCACATTGACATTATTTCATTGACATTTTATCAGAAAATACATTTTCTAAATAAAATTTATCTTTATAGATTAATTGCTGGAATTGTATCAATAAATGCAGTACAAGTCTTAATTACCAATATGCTATGTAATAAAAGCTCAGATTTTTTTAAGTGAAAATAAATCTAACTACACATCAGACAGAAAATCATATGAGATAAAATCAAAATATAACTATTTTAAAGCAAAGTTAACAATTTTAAAAGGGAATGATATTTTTTAAGTTTTATTTTGATAAAAGTTATTTCATTTCCATATTCAAGCATTTAAACAAAAATAAAAATAAATGCATAACTCATACTACTTAGAAAAGATATAATTCCTTTGGAGTTCAATATTATTAGAAAAATCAAAACAAAGAAATATGCAAGAATATTTTTATACTATTACAGAATTTTGATTTTCCCTTTCATTCTTTACCTGGGCAGTTGTTTACTGTACCAGTTTCTTGATACTTTCTGACAAGTCAGAAATTGTGTTTGGACAAACATGAAATTAGGCAGCAAGTTGCCTCCTAAAAGATGACAATTTGAAGATGTTTAACATCTAGCTGAGCATCATATTGAGCATATAAATGCAATGAATATCTAGAAATTTTACAGCTATAAATATGAATTGTTTGTTGATCTATTAAACCAAATCAACTATGATTTGACTGTTAAAATTGGCCTAATAGCATTAAGAGAGAGGTATGCTGTGGTAAGAGAGGATACATGCAAACATTCAAACAGGGGAGTGCTTACAAGCCCAAATAAGTTTCAGACACTTAGGAATTGTGCAATCTGTATTATTGTAGGGTGTAGCATGTGTGTAGAAAAATAAACCTAGTCACCCCATACACACAAATACAATGTAATCCTAACCTGTTCAGAGTTAGACATCTTACAATGGGGTGGGTTAGTTTGTACTGTCATGGTGTTATTCTGTGCTATATATAAAGCTTTAATTTAATTTGAATGATCTAAGACCTATATGTTAGGGTATGGCGGGGCGAGTTTTGTATGTTTTGGAGCTGTAAAAATATATTTATAGGCGGTAGAAAGTCACACATTATATTAAATATACATTTGACACCTGATTAATCACTCCTGAAAAAATCCTGATCTGGCAATTCTTATTAAGGGAGAAAATAAAAAATACTAAATTTTGAGAGAAGGGGCGAATTTGGAAATGCATGGGGCGAATTCGGAAATGTAAGGGGCGAGTTTGGAAATATATGGGGAAAATTCGAAACACTTTTTAAACATAAATGAAACGATTTTACAATGAATAAATAAATCTATAACAATATAAAAGATTGTAATTTATGTTGACGATAATATTAAAAGTAGGTAGTATAAACATATACATCAAAATTTATTGAGAAAAATTAATTGAATTTTCAATGAATAGATCAATGTATACAATATAAAAGATTGTAATTTATGTTGACGATAGTAGGTATTAAAAGTAAACATAAAACTTTATTGAGATATGTAAATAAAAGTTAAAGCTTAACAAATGCTAAAGCTTTTAGCAGTTCACTTTGTTCAAATGTAAACCCATAGCACTGACGGCTTTCTGCAGCAATAGGTGATTTAAGGATAAACAGTTCCAAAATATGGATACCCTTATCTTTGTCGATAATATTTGGGAAACAGTAGAAAAGTCGATCTTATCATTGTATTCAGGCCGGTTTCATCCAAGTTGTAAATTTGACTCGCTGAAATTAAACATTTTAAATTTGTTAAACTTGATTAATTTCAAAGACAAATAATTTTATGTTATATGTTGGTAGTGATTGTATTTACATTTATGTTATTAATTTGCCCTTTAATTAAAAACAATTATGTAATGCCTACAAAAATAATGTACCTAGTGTTAAAAAATGCTTTCTTCAAATGCAGAAAATATTTAGGCTAATTGAATATATTGAAATTTTTTTATACATTTACCCACAGCAAATTTAATAATTAAAAAATAGAAAAAAAATATTATACATACATATATACATAAATATAAATATTATTAAAGCAAATACTTACATTTATCAAATAGGTCAAAATTTTTGTACACATTGCCAATTAAATAAGTATTTAAATACTTGGATGCCAAGTATTCAAAAAATACGTCCCATATTTCGGGTGTTACTCTTTTTCCTGGCCACAGTAAGTGTTTCTGTTTTCCATTTGCTGATGACCTCCTTTCACCTAACTTCAAATTGCTTTATGAAATCAATCCCTGGACCTGTCTCCGCCTTCCTAGGGATCTTGACATTGCAAAGGGAGCAATACTCTTGGATGGTTTTTCTTAAATCTTCCCTGTCCTGGGGCCAACCGTACCTTGACACATACACCAGCGTGTTGGCTATCATTTTCTCCTTCTTCTGACTAAGTACAGTCTGTCCTCCAATCTTCCTTCCATGAAGGCCCATGAGCTTGTCCCACAATGTTGACTTGGGGATGTTGTAAACCTTTGCTACTTCTGCTAAGCTGGCAGTCCCATCCTTTAACGTCTCAATTGCATCTGCAATGTCATCCTTGCTGTACTGTTTAGCTAAAGTTTTTCTCTTGTAGGTGCGTACCATTTTGATAAATCTAAATTCTGTTTTAAAAATATTATTCTCCTCTAACTTATATGTAAACAAAAATCTAGTTATTACATGTTG
>JAYRBW010077917.1:0-48138 GCA_036023295.1 Invenusta paracnida | reverse complement strand
AGTGGATCCTCACGATATTTAATGCTTAATATTCTGTCATTGTTAATAGACCACAGCTGCTGTTTCCTGTAAATGTTTTTAGTTTTAAATGTATAATCAGCTTTATAGTACTTATATTTTTATGTTTTTGCTGGTTTACACCTCCTTTCGTGGACGCACTGTATATTCATATTTAAGTATTTTTATGACCTATAAAACGAATCCGTTATCCGCGATTAGTACATAACATTTGACTTAATGCAAATTTCGAAATGAAATTTAGATTTTGCATAATATATTGTAAATATAATATTTTGTATAAAATACCTTATATGCAGGAGATATCTATTAGTAATTCTTACAATGTATGACAATAAAAATAAAGATTAATGCTTTTACAACTTATAAATCTAAGTAGGTAAAAACAATCTATATTACATTGAAATGCATTTTACTATAATAACGACGAGTTTGGAGACAACACTGTCCCCTTTTCAGACACAACAATTATGAATGGCGGGTAATATTGTGTAATACTTTAGAAGAATAACATATAATTAAACAAGAAAATAGTATCATGCATAAATGACGTGTAAAGTTGCATTAAGTTAAAATACTAAATATAGAAAATATAGAAACTATAGAAAATACAAACAAGAGGAGAAGTAACGAATCCTTTAAAATGATTAACTTATATGTTCATCAGACAATGTTTATCATGATCAAGGAAGCCATTTTAATTAGAACACATAATCCTCCTTTGTCTCGATCTCTTTCATAAAGCGGTGAACTTCCCTTTTTTTAATAATTTCAATCCTCGTTAATTTTTCTAAGTGTTATTATTTTCTTGTTTATATATTTTTGTATTAATATCTATATCGCAAATTAATCTTTCATTTATGTAATTATTATTATTATTGTTAACAAAATCGATATCAGGGGAGGAGAGGACCGGGGGCAGATGGTGTGAGCTAATTAGCCCCAACCCACTATAATTTAATTTGTATACGGACTAGTAAAGTTGAGGTTGGAAATTTCAATAGCTAAATGATTTTTGTGACTGCATATTTTACCAATTAAAATCTTTAAACTTAATTTGTATTTAAATAATTCAAATTTTGTAAAAAAAAGAATGAAAGTCTGGAGATACCAGACGAATTTCAAAAGGATAGATCTAACGAACTTCATAGCACTAAGTTTGGTTTCACAAACCATTTATCTCTGTGCTCCTATATGTGCCTAAAAAAGGTAAGGCAGTGATTATGTTGAGCATGCACCAGGAAGCTTCAATTTCTGATCTAGACAGAAATACATTATTATGCATTCAATCCTAATTTACTTTGTATAAATAAATAAAGTTCAAAAATATCATTTTACTGTGTTATTTTGTACTCGATCCAAAAGCCTCTATACGTGCCACTAGTGTAAGTGTATTGACCGCGTCGTAGTAAGGTTAATAAAACATTTATGGTTTGCTCATTTTTTATAAAAAGGGTGTATTTTTAAGGCATGGTCACATGACCACTTCATTGGGCACACACTAGTAAATATTATAAATTTTAGTTTTAAAGAAAGTCACGGAAATTTACATGTTTTCCTCTTTTCATAAAAAATTACAGCAAAAAGGATGTGGATAAGTATGATAATAAGAATTATCGGCATTTTTTATCAATAAAAGCAGTACCATAGTTTTACTTAACAAAATGTTACGTATAATAATACAAGAAAACTATACCTTACTATACCTCACTCTGTACGATTTTAGTTGTACAATTTGTTCTTACAATGTTACATTGTTAAATGCAAAAAATGCATCCACATTATTTGACTTTATATACAGAAAGAAAATTTATCTAATTATTGTTATGCATGTTTATTCAAATGAAATATTTACATATGTTAATTATATAGGTTTTAAAGGGAAAATTTACCGGATTATACTCATTTTATATTTACATTTTATGTAAATCATATGATTTTTTTATTATGCTAATATGTAAAATAACAATATAACTACCGACATTTTTACATTTAGGTACATGTTTGTCATGTACGAAAACTTTCTTTACCATTTATAAAACGATAATCTCTGCAATTGTTATGTTATGAAGAAATATTATTTATGTGCACAGTTAAATATTAATATTAAAATGCTTTACTGTATCTATAAATGTTAAAATTAGCTATTACAAATATTTACAAGAAAGAAATATCAAAATATTCTTTAAATTATCTTAATTTTTATGTACTACTTAAAAACTATATACAGTAGTATTCATATTTTTTATAATAAATATGTTAATTACTTACGGTTGTTAATATTCTATTCACGGAACATTAAATAGGTGTTGACCAATAGCATTGCAGTGTATAATCGGCTGCATTCCAACAGAGTTAAGCTTTATATTAGATATATTTCAGCATACACATTTTCTGGTAAATTGTATTATGAAAATAGAAGGAAGAAGACCGAGAGTACAGTTAGTAGCTAAATACCACTTCAACTGAGCCGTAACGCGCACTAAATTACACAATAAGAAGAAACAAGTTACTGCAGCCTACACAACAGAGTATATTATGTAAGCAATGCATGCCTAACTGCCGACACTTTCCCCGCATCACACATCAAGAGAAGAAACACAGAAGTTAACTTATATATATCATCTCTCTAAATCAATCAATGGTGCTTTTAATTATTTAAATATTCCTAAAGAAAATTAAAAAGATCAAGAAAATAAAATTGGCTCCCAATTTGACACAAAAACACAATGTTGAGACAAAATTTTAGCAACAGGAAGAGCAAAGACTCTACAGTACAAGGTTCAGAAACACAAAAAATGTCGTCCGAAAAATGTTCCCCTTGTTTCTGCCAAAATTCCACTCAGTCAGTGAACTTGCCTTGCGACGCGATCACCTCACCGTCTCTAGTTGTTGATACATCCTCGCAGATCTCACAAAACCGTTCTTGTGTCTTACACAATCGACTGTCGGTTACGCGACCTCTCCTTCCGGCCTCTCATCACCTTCCGAACTCTCGAGTTTCTCATCATGAAGATATTTACTGTGAGCGTACATTACTAAACATAGACACTAGTAATGACAGCATAACCTCCATCTCGTGCTACAGAAACAGATCCACACTGGCAATACATCAGATAGTGCGTTTGATCCTGTTGTTTCATTCGATAGCCGGCATCTTTGCAATTCACCCTCAAGATCGTGAAATAAGTTGGCAGCCGTATAATGAATTGTAAGTAATAATAACATTGCTTAGATGTTATCTTTTGGTTTACGTATAATTAAATATAAAATAATTCCGTAATTTACTGTATATATAAATTTAAAAAATATAACGCAGCAAATTAATTCATTTTAAATTGACTATATATGAATTGCAATACTCAAAAATAGATTCTTACAATTTTGATTTTGTTTCAATTGTAATTTGATAAATACAAACAAACACTGAACAAAACTATTATATCTAGTAAATATGTAATCATTTGTAAAGGATTAAAAAAGATAACAAAAACCAAACAAAAGTTTAGGGACTACTATAATTTTTTACAAAAAGTAAGGTTTTATTTTCAAAGTAAGCTTACTTAAAGTATTGCCTGTAAAAACCTTAAATTATTATAGGCCTAAAATTGTTTTTTATTATAAGGGTAATAATTAACTTTTACAGAAATATATTAATAGTACTTTTCTGATAAAATATAACACTAAGATATTTCTAAATAATAGAAGTGACCTGAAATAGAATTATTGCATTCGCTCCAGCAATTCAGAACCATTAAACAAATAATTTGTACTATATTTCTATTAAAAATAACAAAATTGTCTCAATTATAATATACAGAATCATATTTAGTTATATATGAAACATATTCGAACAGTTCTATATATATAATTATAAACCATGAAGGTTATATTCATTTATGTTAGATATACATATATCTGTCAAAATTATTAATTGATAATTACTTATAGCTGTTTCGCTTTTATCAGAGAAGTAAAAAAATATAATGAAACAAATTGTTATTATATGGATAACATATCTAGGAGGATGAATGATATATTTACAAGTATATGTAAAACATATATGCATATACTGAATTAAAGAAATATGACATATTTTATCAAGAACTGATGAAAAAATAAAACTGATATATTATGTAATTCTTCAAAGATGTCGGTTTATACAAAGATGTCGATAAGACAAAGATGTGGCTAAGTACATAGAAGTAAAATCTATACTATAGAAACTACCTGAGTTATCTTTCAAACACAACTTAACCGTGTGTTTGTGTCGCGTTTAGGTACCTATATATACGCCATCGTTCTTGTTATACATTTGACATTACTTTCTACTTCGATATATTGAACGATTTTTCTCCTAACAGAAATCAAATAAAATTCGGTATAGGCTGTCGAATCACTGGCGCTTATACATCCGAGTGGTGTTGTGTTGTATTGTATTGTATGGCGCCTGACTAATCTTTACTCCCATTACTGATATTGATCACTCATAGAAACGTAAAATTTTGTGTCCTTCTTATCAAGCAAGAATTAGTTATCTCAGTACCTCTTTCTGTCCGCTAGTAGTAGACTATAGGAATCCTTTTGTACTGCGCATCCCGAAATCGAACTAGTTAATCTCCCATGAATAATTTTTTTTATTTATTTTGAAAAGTAAGAGAATTCAGATAATGTATGTTCGAGGAATGTATTTACATAGGTACAAGTATCTTCTTTACTATGATACCTGCAAATGGATTAACATTTTCGGTATACCTACATTAAGGTATTCTATTTTTTATTGACTCTAGAAAAACAATTCATCCACAATTGAAAGTTAATTTTAGCAGGTCTTGTTTTCGTATTTATTTTCAACGAAGTCTTTATTGAGAGAGTAATATAAACATTTTCAAAATTTGACACACTCGTACAAATTCAGACACAACATGTATAGATTGAAGCATTAAGACTACATTTAATTTTCGTAATACATATCAATCAAACGTACAAGTTTATTCACAAACGGTAGAGCAAATATCTGCGTATGCTTAAAGGTATTAAGTTCGAGTCCCTGTTCAATCCAATTAAAAACATTTATAATTCTTGGCTAGTAGTTGAGAATAAATCGACCTGGACTTTTATAAGGTCAATAGTTAATAAAAACTTCCGTTCTGCCTGATGCCTTTTTAAATGTTTCGAGGTTTCGTTAATAAATAATTAATACTGTGAGTTTAAACAGATAGGGAGGGACAGATATACATATACTATAAATATTTACTTTCAGTTAATCAAAATTACAATTAACGTTTAACTAATTTTTAATTTATTGGATGAGAAAACTCTCAACTATATCTTAAATACCTTGAATAGATAAGCTATATAATGATACATACATTTCTTTTAAGCTACAAACTAGAAATATACTATGTATGCTATAATCTAGTGGTTATACTGCTAACAAAAAATAAGACAAGATCTCTGGAAATTATACTTGAGGTAGGCAAAGTTTATGCCAGTATCAGAATTTATACCTATTTTATCTCTTACACCTGAATATTATCATGTTTATGTGGGGTCAATAAATTAATTAATTACGCTCTAATTAATGACATTCCATTTAAATATTAATATTGTGAACACTTTCCAAGGAAGTAGGTGTAATTTTAATATAAAACATAATTATTGAGTAACATTTTAAACAAGGCAATTAATTATTTAGCTTTTTAAAATTTATTTCATAATTTTATTTTATTTTTGAATAATTAATACTCGTACGATAGCCGAAAATAAATTTGTCAATGTTCTCTAACTTTTAATAATAGTCAAAGAAAATTCAATTATAGTTATTTAAATTTAATATATATATATATATATCTATTAATAGAAAGTCTTTGACATTTTATAGATTCAAATATTAATTTTATTAATTTAATTTGTTGCATTTATGGAATTTTTAGATACCTACTTATTTAAAAGTATGATTTCACTAATTAATGTTTTAGTTTAAAACAAAAACATAAATTTGAATATAATAAAAATTATGTTAATTTCTTTACGTCGATCTGAATTAAAAATCTATTATATATTTTAAATAATAATCAAGGTATGAAATATAATATTTTGGATATAAACGTTATACTTTTCACATTTAAGCAAATACTATGTGCACGTCACATTATGATTAGAAATTTCCTACAAATGGAATAGTATAAATATTTAATTAATTTGTTGTTCAATTTAGATTTAGTTTAAAGATTAATGAAATGTATTATGTAAACTGTCTTTCTGATCACTTACTAGATTTCTTTTTAGACTGAATTTGGTATCATTCAAATGATAATACACCCAGGCATATTCTGATGGCGTTAGTTATTTCAATTTTGAATTTGATTTTGGTTTTGATTTAGAAATGTGTTTCTGTGAGAATTTTAAATCTCAATCATACAAAGATCACTGGATAAATCTCAACCACTATGTTGATGCAATATATTCCGCAAACACTAATCCTTGATTTATATCAATATTTTCCGAGTGGACGCGGACACAACATTGGCTGGACTGTTCTAACAAGGGTCAAAGTCGGTGAAACAGCCTTAATAACTGTATTTACAATAGAAATAATTTATAATTCCTATTATATCCATTAAAAATGCAACTGTTAATCAGATCATTGTTATCTGCAAGCCATGTTGCGTCAGCCTAATGTTCCCCCAAAGGTAGTTTGTATAGTATTAAACGTTTTCAAAAAGTAGAATCACTAAGGATTCCAAAGTCACTCTTTAGAAATCGTTAATTTCAAAAATTGGAATCATTCAATGTTACCATAGAAATGAAGTATACTATGTAACGTATCTATTCGTGCCTATCTCCTATCTAAACGTGCCGCTCGTGGCCAAATCGAAGCGAAAAATAATTTGAATTTATATATTAATGAAAAACTAGATTCAGTTTTAATGAAAATTATTTGCTTAAATAATATTTGCTTTCTTCATTTATGTAATACATTTACCGATTCATTTAAAATGTTAAGCTTACATCTATTTGCTTTAAAATATGTCTTTTGTTTTGATGCTTCATTTAAAATTAAAGACCGACAAAAAATCCTTCATTCTAAAAGTTTAATCATTCCGGACAAAAATAGCGTTCGTAATGATTTCACTTTTGGAAAACGCTCTTAGAAATTTTGTAAGAACTATAAAGACGGATAAAAAAAAAAAGATCCGTCATGACATTCTCTGATGCTTTAGTATTGGAGACCAAATTCGGTCTATATTGGATGTGTATATTAAACTAAAAATTAATAGACATAAACATTTGATTTTTAACATTATTAAAATAATATTTTAAAGTAAATTTACAGCTTTTTACAAACAGTGACATTAAGTTTGAATGACTCTGTTTATACAAATATACATTTTAAAAATTAGTATGCAACAAAAGCTAAATGTTTAAAAATCTTGTAGTTAATGAATTTCATCTTAGAAAGTAGGGGGTCAATGTTTTCATCTAATTATAATTAAAAAACGAAATCATGATAACATAAATCCATTTATTATAACAATGAAGTCAATTTAGAATTTATATGCTATTATGTTTACTATGTGTAATGAATATAATTCAATAATACCTTAATTTGAGATAACTTGCTTTGTTGTATTGATTAAAATTCAAATTATAGTCATGATCCATCACTATAATTGTTTTTTCCCAACAGAAGAGTCCTCAATAATATATGATAATATCCACTCCAATTAAATCTGTCATGTGCATATTATGAAATATAGGAGGCTTGATATTTTGAAAAAAAGTTAAATGCAGCTGAATATCTTGCTAATTTATAGCCTTAAAAACAGTTTCTGACAAATAAAGACCTCCGTTCTCTACATATTTACGTATTAATACCTATAGAATCTACTGCAATTCAAAACTGCTATCAACATAATATATGTACACACAAGTGTGCGTTGCATTCTATAATAGAGGGAAACGGTGAAACCATAATATACGGACTGAATAATATCTCGACACTAGATACAAGAAAGCAGCAGTCCATATTCGATACTGCATTCAAGTTTCAGACGAGAACCCCCTGTAATCAGCATTATATATAGTAAAGTAATATTTTGTTCAAAGCTAGACATTTGACGATTGTATCCCGTAGTTAGATACCTGAGTTCGTCTGCTTTTGGAGTAGTTCAAAAACCCTGGGGAAGTGCACGATTGAGAGTATTCATCGAGCAGTGTATATGTATAAATATTGTATAGAGTTTGTATCACATATATTACAATATTTTTATAGGATACATTGTAGAAGAAAGGGAAGTCTCTAAAAGTCTTTTAACACGCCACGAATTCTACGTCGGCTCAATCAAGCACTGAATACAAATAATACATTTGGGGACAGGAGAAGGGTGGGTGAAAGGAAAAGGGGGGTAAAGTTATCTTCAAAATTCAAACTTTATGTACTTTATATGTAGGTAATATATTTTTATAGGTTTTCACTACACATTTTAGTAGCCAATTAAATTATTTAGTCTTAAATTTGAAGTGTATGGGATATCGCCGGTATTATTTATCCAAAACAATAATTTTGTACAATCTATAATATTGAATGTGGTATTTATTATTCGTTCTATGTACAATCACAGAGAATGTCAATCTTGAAATTCTCAGCTTTATAAACTTATACCTACAATTACCGTCTTTACCAGATCAATATATTATACGTATCTGTATTTTATCCATAATGGGATATAATAATGAGACATTCAGTTTGTAGATAGATTAGTAATCTTGATTAATTTCAATCTGTTAATCATGTAATCCATTAGTATTTACACTTTGACAAAAACGCATAGTTTTTAAATTTTCGTGACCTTTAAATATCGAAATAACATTTTATTGAGTTTTAAAAATCTATAAGTTCTAGATAAGTTTGTGGGCAGTTGTTAATGCGCTCGTTTCTAAAGTAATTCATGTGTATTATTCGAAAAAACGTTTTGAAATAAGCTGGTAAATGTTTATTATAAGTTATTTTGTTACAAAATTTCATCAAAATTCTTTTTTATATATAAATATAAAACATTATGTAAATAATAAACTATATTCATTAATGATACATATGTACATTCTTTGGTTTAACTGTTTTTCATTCCGATATTCCCTATTTCTTAAACACATACCTACGTTGTTTTAAATAAAAATAAACTTTGAACTCTGAAGATAATAAATTTCTTATTAATTATAAAACATACATATATAAGATTATGCATGGAATAATGAAATATAAAAAGATATTATTTTCATGTTTATTCGTTAATTTTATTTCCTGTTGAATGTTTTCGCTTAATTATTTTTGCTTTACACTAAATTACTAAATAATTATAAGACATTGCAATTTACCGTATAGTAATCTTTTAGTCTTAAGGCAATACGCAATCCAACTTTTCTGAGGTATACATAAGAAAAGTATTCCTATATAAAAAGCGCTCATTAGAGCTCTCGGTTCAAACGGTCATTGGTCTTATCATCACATCTTATAGACCAATATATAAATGGGCTAGCAGCAATTATTAAGAAAAATTAAGATGCTAACTAGCAACAAATTTTTCTGCTCTTTTGTACTTATAATCTACAGCTACCGGTCTGACGAGAAAAACGTGATATTCACCACGAATTTATTGCATCAAACCGACAGGAAACAGGTGTACCGATAATTAGTGAATCTATAGAATGAAAGAAGGAACCACTGGACAGTACTATACAGCTTCTTGTTTCTTAGGCTGCTCCTTCAATTTCCTTTGGCAACTCTCTTCCCCCCTGCTTCCTTTTTGTATCTTCATGTAACGACTCTCCGGTCATGTCGCTGTGTAATGGGTTGTTGATCAAGAGAGTATGTAGCGGCGGATCGTCTGATTCTTGATGGAAAGAGTAGAATAAAGGAAAGGAGAGAAACGGAGAGGGAGAATAGTGCGCAGGACTGAAAGAGTCAGTTCTTTGAAGAGCCTGTATCACCGGATTTCTGAGCGGCGTGGATTCCATTAAGAGAAACTCGTTCACTGCGGGGTATCTAATAGGCTCTCTGGTGTCTCGATGTCTCACAAAATGGATGCTACGAAAGGAGCCCTATAACGCTCCTCTCCAAGATTCCCAAAAATCATAGATTTTAGATTTCAACGTTAAGAAAAGTCGACCGCACTATGTGTTTCCTATCTCAGTTGGCTTTTACGACGTTTGGGGGAGCGTTAGAGAGGATGGAGTTGGTGAAGTTATAGAATCATGAGACTACCTTCCATTTAGCAAACTCCCTTCTAACTCGTAAATATCGAGAATTCCGAATTTTTATGGCAGAATATAATGACTGTAAGGTCGTACTTATTAATTTATCCCGAGCTCGAGGTCCATAGTTGTTTTGAGATGACAAATAATCTTTTCCCACTATTTAATGCTTCATAAACGGGAAGGTGTTTTATTACACTTATCTTACTAGCACTAACAACAGAGCAACATATCTCTGAGTTTATGATCTTGTAGACTTTTCACAAATCTCTAAAATTCCTAGATGTTAGAATTTAGTATATACATAGACAGCAAACAAAGAACAAATAAAGGTTAAACTTGCATATAGAGAATAAGAAAATTTTATAAAATTATATATTTTGTATTAACATTTAAACAATATATATCTAATCTATATATTTTTATCCTTATATATAGCCTATCGTGATATAAATTATTTTGAAAAAACTGTTATGATTATCTTGATTTTGTTATATCTTTTACATTTTAATTTCTATAGGTTGCGTGGAATTTATATACTTTTAAAATATACACATTTATGCTGAACCATAGATTAATTTTTACTATTTTAGACCCCACACCGCCTGGATTATACAAAGATGTTAGTATTTCTAATTAGGTATAAAATAGAGGCAGAAGTTGGTAATGATCTTGTTGAACTTAATATTTTTTAGTAAAATGTCAGATACACATGTTTACCGGCATACAGACCAACATAAATATATACACATTTATGTACGATATGTATATTCATTTTAAATTGAAGTAATTTTAATCCATTTATGCAGAGTTCGAGAGCAGAAGGATAAAATTAAAAGTGGTGTATAAAAAGTATAAGGTATTTCACTCATTTAAAGTTAACAATATTTAAAAAAATATTTGGGTCATAATTTCAAATGTTTTTTAGAATAGTGAGTAATAATTTATATTAAATTATATAACTGGATTGTTTTATAGGCTATTTTATGTCTTTCGTGTACTTTTGTTAGTAGTAAAGTAATTAAATAAATTGTTACATTGACTGTTACCGGCAATAAAACGTCAAAAAATGCAATAGTAATATTTTTATGTTATGGTATAATAGATATCTTCATGGGGGTGGGGCATATTACTCATTGAAAAAGAGGAATATTTACATGAATGTGATGCGTTTACCAGTTCTGCCTACTATATCAATGAATGTAACATATCTTTATGAAGTATACCTTACCCCTTGTATTTTGACATTATACATATATCGTATAATATCATGCTTGATATGTATACATGTTGTAGTTGTCTGCTGTGATATAGATAGTTATACGTATATATTCCTTCCTAATGGTTGAATGTAGAACAATTTAGGATATGAGTAAGAATAATTTTTCTAAAGTCTTATAAATAGAGATACATTTGCGTAAAATATGCGTTTGGTTTGTTTATTGGAAACATCATTTCTTTAATAAAATACTATTTTCAAAATTATCTTCGGTTATTATTATGTTTAGAAAACTGCTAAATGCAAATTTGGTGTAAGTAGTTTCTCTCTGATTTATGTCTGATTGTGTGATATTTAGGCTAAGGGAGATGAAGTAGAGATAACTCTTATATCAGTAAAATAGGCGTAATATAATATTAATGCAATAAAGGAACTCAGATTTATATAGTGTTCAGTTCAGGATATGTTCTATGAATCATACATGTTTATGGTTTATTTATTACTGAGATTTGTAATAAATATATGTTTAACATATGTACTGGTTTTTAAACACTAATATTTTGTGAAGTAAATTATAAAACACAATTTACACTACACAATATATTTAATTAAACAAATTTTGTATGACATTTTCTCAGTATTTAGAGTCAATTTATATATTAATGTATGATATAATACATATGTGCGTCCATTTTATAGTATATGGTAATTCGTATGCATATTTTAAAGGACATATTTGACTTTTTAGATAAAAATTACAGTGGGTAATTTAAGAATTTTACATTAACTGTTTTTCCGAATAATATTATTTTAAAAGGCTTTAATTATTGATTCAAACAGGTTAACTTATGTGCCTTAGAAACAATTATTTTAAATCCCATTATCAAGTCATGTCATCTTTATATTTTACAAATATATATAATGTGGTTTACACCTATGTGTTGATTAAAGAATGATATTCTTATAATTTTTGGACATAAATAATTCATTTTTTTTATCTTCCATGCATTTCAGATTCTCTCAAAAAGATCCAGTTCTATACGTCCATGAGAAGGACTTCCTAATATTCGAATGTCCACTTTACGCTCAAGATTATCACATATACTGGGTACGTTTACTTGTAGACAATCGTTTTAAACGTTAATAGGATTCATAAAATTAATAAAAAAATATAATTCACAATTTTTTCATAAATTTCATAAATTTCGTAGAATATTTTAGTTTACCTAATCATTCTTTTAATTGTTCAGCTTACTTTATCTGAATTGTTCAAATGGAAAGAAAATTGCGTACTTTCCCTGCAAATAGGTCGCAATTTCATATAAATTGTTTAATCTAACAAAAGCTGGTTTGCACGCAAGCTATTTCCAAGATTTTACATCTAGTTGTTAAGACCGCAAAACAAATTGAGCACAGGCATATTATTGTTTTGATATAGTCTCTATTAGACCGGTTGTATATTGGACTTTCGTATATGCCAACAATCACTAACGATTGTGTTATAATGTGTGACACGCGTCTTCATCTGAGAGTTGCTTGATGATTCTCTTATTTCCTGAATCCAGTGGAATCTTTAGTCATATCACACTAATCGAGGGCTGGGAGAGAAACTTTTGTCCCCTTAGTCCTTTCCTCTCCCACCTTCTTGCTTCCTCCTTATTTACACCAAGCTCTCATCATCATCGTCATCATCATGATCCAGGAGTTTAAATAATTCTTGATTACTCAGGCGTTTGTTAAATTTGTCTTTTACATATCAACTCCCTCCCTCGATCTCCCTTGATGTAAGAGCTAGCGGCCAAGGAGCAGAGGGAATTCTCAGATATACTTACTTTCAGTTCATATACCGATCTGATCTTTGTGGATACAACTATATGAAGCGGTATAGCGAAAACTTGTCCCACTTCCTGCCTCCTTTCCAGCTCTTCTTCTTCCGTGGATAACGTCCTCATGATGAGGGAAGGTTCCCGGTACAAAGCGGGGTAACTTTCTGGAAATATTGTTTACTCACACGATCTCACTCCCCTCCTTTCTATTTTACATTGCACAGATTTCGGTTGTGACTGGTCCCGGCTTTCCTTTGAGTGTATGCGATCGCGACGAGGTTTTCGGTTGTTCTTCTTCAATTTTCTACCCCATGCTTTAATTTCTATACGCGAGACTGGCCAGCGATTGAATAAAAAGTGCAGCTGCCGGACAGGATTGAGTTATATTTCGAGAGAGAGAAAGAGAGAGAGAGAAAGAGAGAGAGAGTGGGAGAGTGCGAGAGAGAGCTAGAGAGAGAGAGAGAGAGAGAAAGAGACAAAAAAGCGAGATCCAGAGCTAATGTCTGATGATCCGTGAGATATCTCAGAGAAAATAGTCCAAAAAGACAAAACGCAGACGATCGTGGTATATCCTCTTTTGCACTGTGATTAAAACTATTTTAGTCCAAAGTTAAGAGAGAAGAATGCATAGTGAAATCTCTCTCAATATGCACGATGCGATAGATACCTATATGAAACTGATATAGAATGAAGTGGAAGGTGGAAAGGACGAGAAGATAACGCGGGAAGCATAAAAGTGTACAATTATTCAAGTCGTTAGTTTCGATTATTTTTCATGCATATTTTTGCAATCCCTTGGGAAAGGGCGTTGCAGTCAAGCTACTAACACTTTTTAAAAAAAAAAAATTTTAAGCAGAAGGCATGCGGCATTAAAAAGCGCTAGTTAAACGCCTGCAATACATGAAATGGCTACAATTTAAATATCATTAAACGTATTTTGGTGCTGACTTAAAATAAGTCGCTGATATTTTTATAGGATTTACGTAGCGCTTTTAGCCGATATTTAAAATGTTTACCAAATTAGTACGCAAAATAACTATGTTATTTTATAGCTTTAGCTACTTTGAATTTTACCTTAATTTTATCGAAGCAAATATATATAAGTTTTCTATATATTGACAATGTCTGTATAATTTTCCCTTTTTAACATACATTTTTCAAAATATCCAAATAAAAGCCTTGTTCATTTAATTTGCAGCGAGATTACAAATAAATGAAAGTAAACAAAATCTGTGCAATAGTTCACCAACGACAAATGTGAAGCATATATATACACAAGTGCTAATCGTTAATTCACATAGATTTTTGGAGCGCCATGAAGGGCTGACGGTAATACTTTGATGACTTGATTATAGCAACCATCAACGAACGTTTTGATGCCCACACAAGCGAGAAGTCCACTCTCCCAATAATCTAGCATACATCCAGGTTAGATAAGTACTACCACCTTGTTATTCGCACATTCAACTGCATGCAGCGTATGATTCTCTATCTTTCTGACAACTACATAAATACACAGGAAGCACAATCAAGTTTGTAACACTTAAATTGTGTACATGTACATACTAATTGAGATCTGTCTAAAATGTTGTCAGACGCATAAATGTGCGTGTGTAGGTATTCCTCTCAAGACTATTAAAATAAGGTCACTTTGGTGTCTTAAATTTGTTATACCTACCAATTTATCGGCACTAATGCTTCTTTATAAAAATATACACGTGCAAATCCACTTACTATATTTACTAAAAAAAGGGTATGCTAAATACTAATGTTAGTACTTTGAAAGATATTTTTTTGATATTGACATCAATCAGTGTGAAGCCATTGTGAATGAAATAAAATTCATTTAAGTTAAATTATATTAAATTAAATCAAATTAAATCTTTATAAATTTCTTCTTTTTTTTTCATTTAAAAATAGGTATAATGGAAAAATTGAAACACTATAAACGGTATTATCTCTCAATATATCTAAAAGTAAGCAAATACGTTTCAGCATTTTATCAATTTGTTAAAGATAAACATAATTTTAAAATTAAAGAATTAGGTGAGAATTTAATTAAAACGAATTTCCACAGTTCATTGAATTTAACTTTACAAACATGTTATGATGAATATTATCTCTCTTACCTACTTTTTAAGAAGTATTTTGTATATATATACCTACTCTTCCTAATAATTATATCTTAAAGTTTATTTACATTTTCGATTTAATTTTTAAAATGATTGTAATCAAGTCGTTTTTAGAAATTTTAAAAACATAAAATTGGATATACACAATGGCTTAACTCCGGATCATAAATGAAAATAAAATAGTTTAAATATTTTCAAAACATTGATTATAACTTAAAATTGTTCTACTTATTTTTTTAGGTCATTGGATTCGATTTTCTTAAACTGAAAACAAAAAAAATATCGCTAATCGCTAAAATTAATCAAAATTAAGTTTCTTTGTCAGTATTGGACAAAGTTTCGAACTATACATACATATAAAAAAAACATTTGTTTAATCGAAGACTGCAGATTAACAAAAACATTATGCTCGTCTGAATTTATTTGCTCTAAATGAAGTAAACAGCTGCATATATATCAGCGAAATATTTACAATTGAACTAAATATAACCCACTTGCAAGCTAAATCAAATTCTTAACAAATATTAATATTATTTGGGCAAGCTCGCGTATATCCCGTTACAATTTATGTTTAACGTATCTTTGTATTTCTTAAAGAATAGAGGGAAAACTTATGAGATGAGAAGTTCACACACATCTAAATAAATATATTCATATAAATGCTATAAGCCTATTCACAGATTATATATACGTATTTATAGACTATAATTAGCGCTCTACTTCAGTTATTATTAAGCATATATTCAGAGAGGATAAAATTTCACACCACACAAAAATCGGTAACTTATAATTCAAAGAAATGACTTTTTCTATATTTCTAATGTCGGAAAGGCAAGCAAAGCAATGCGGAGTGTAGTTAAATAATGAAACAAAATTATTATTTTTTTAATTTATGGGTTAGACAATGTGGCCAATATAGAAATAAAAGATGTGGAAAAATACTTCGGAAAATGAAAATAGAAGTCAATGAAGTTATTTCCAGACGTGATATGTATTCAGTTTCATAAAAGTTATTGCATTTCATTGACGGTATATAAAAATTTTGAGCATTTTTTTTGCGATTTGTCTTTTATTCATTTATATATATAATGAATCGATGCTAAATAATAAATAAAATGTAAGCACGTTTTAAAATTAATATTTAAGATATGTATAGTATAACATAACATACCATTAAAATTAAATGTAATAAATAAAAGGCCAAAAAAATTAATTTATTCATCTTATACGAAATTTAAGTCATCAAAAGCTGTTTCACCATGATATATTTAATCGTTTTTCGACTTAATTCTTATATCACCCACTCTAATGTTACCTTTTAAAGTCACTAAATTAGTTCTTAACACAGCTGACAATTCATCCGTGTGATGGGACCGTGACATAGACCTCTTCAATTCTCCTCCTATCTCTTATTCTTGCACGCAATGCTCTCGACAATCAAAAGGTTAAACTATTATTTCAAGATTGTTCTTTATCTTCCTTTTATGTAATATTACGGTTTGAAGTATATACATACATAGGTTCAAGACTGTATTTCTACTTTGATAACCGTATATATGTCCTTTATTTTCAATATAACATTTAAAATATATCTATGTAAATTATGCAAAATATGTATTACTATTTTTTGATAGCTTTTATTTAAAAATCAGACTTAAAAATACAGTATTTACTAAAATGTACCAGAATTATAAATGTGTCTGTTTAGCATTAATAAATACAGAAAATAAACGGTAACAATTTAATATGGAGCTAGTAGGTGCTAATAGGTAGAGCTCTAGCCTAATTCAAGATGTATAGAGTTAATAAGGATAAGTATGATTAATATGAGTATCAATTGAATCTTTATAAAATACTGCAGTTGGAATATGTATATATAAATAAGCAGTTCTGTATTACAAATTATGAAGTAAGTACAGACTATTTTAAAATACGTTTTTCATGGAGATC
This sequence comes from Invenusta paracnida, assembly GCA_036023295.1. Lineage (NCBI taxonomy): Eukaryota > Metazoa > Platyhelminthes > Proseriata > Coelogynoporidae > Invenusta > Invenusta paracnida. The sequence continues at coordinate 30,736 of JAYRBW010077917.1, read as the reverse complement.
ATAATTATAATGTGCTAAATATAAAATATGTAAAACATTATAAACAAGGAATGTTTTATTTAGTGATTCTTGAGGTAAAAATGAGTGACAGAAATTAATATATATTTAATGCAGATATATATATTATTAATTTGTTTGAAATTTTAAAATATTTTATTGTAACTGCTATTAACATTGTTTTTGTTTACATTTTATTAGAATATCATCAAATGGATTGCACAATAATGTTAATAAGTAATTATATATAATTTGATTATAAAAACACATGTCATTGGTAAATACAATAAATACAAATATAATTAATTAATTAGGATACTAGTAAAATATAATAAAAGTTGAAGAATTAAAACAATGAAAATGAAATATAAAATAATGTTGTGTTATGTGTACAATTAAAAACATAGTTATACTAATACTATAAACAATGTATATAACAAAAATATTATCTTCTATATTTAGTTACATTAGACAAGTACTACAAATGGTTTTATCGTTAATAAATCAATTAAATGCGGTTCAGTTGGCCTTGTATACACATACCTACATATAAATAAAAAGGTATTCATTATTTCTTCAATTCTTGATTAATTTCTAATTCTTACCTATTATGTCATTTCTATGGGTTACCTCGAATTTTTAATCCTCCTCCACTCCGATCTTTCTGCATTCTTGCCCCACTAGACGAGAAGTAAGCCTGCCTATGACCGATGTCAGCCCGATATTGACACGGTCAACCTCTTCAACTGTGCCACCCAGCCTGGCTCTAAGTTCACCATGCAGGTTGTTTCTTTCTCACCAATAATCAACAATCCAAGTTTCAACACGGAAGAGCCAGTCTACTTTATTGGTACGTCACGCTTATTTGTATTTAACTATAAAAAATTCTATAAGCAAGAACCAAATAAGAAAATAATTATACAAATAACATTTTTTAAATGATACTGTTTGTTACATTAGTTGTAGATATTATACTCTATGTCCAGTAATTTTTGTGAAGCAAATATTACAAATATGAAATGGGTATTTAAAAACCCATATTACAAGATACGTAAGGCAATTACTGGCATGTAGTGATTTGTTTAATTGTCTATTGTTGACGAGAGTCCATCATTGTACTAATTATATTTATATTAGATTTACTGCCATTAAACCTTTTTCAAATAACTTTTATAAACAAAACGAATATATAGAAAAATCCTTCCTATTTATAATCTTTCAAAATTAAAAAAAAAAATAATAAATGTTCATATTTAGAAACAAATATTAAGAAGGTAAATAGCCAATTAAGGCGATTTCTTACCTGTATTTAAAAAAAATCATAAATATATTGAGGCTGATTATGCTTTTCTATACCAATTATATGTCTATATTGGCTAAAGGTATTAGATATATATTTTACCATATTTTAAAGACAATGTTATCCAACAATATATTTTTATTTATTATATACAAATTTTACTATCCGACACTGTTTCTGGAAGACAAAGGATTTATAATAAATTAATTAATTAAAAACTGTAAAGCTTGTGAAACATGGAATGATATTTTACTTTTAAAATTCAGAAAATAGAATGACATTTATATATATTTATAAGAAACGTCTTATGCACGAACAAAACCTACATGAATAATAATTATGTTTAAAATAATACCAATTAAGCATTATAAGTGCAACATTAATTATCACGCTTAATATGAATGAATGTCGATTGAAATTCATCAGTAAAACTGTTAACTTTGGTACAATACACTTTTTTAAATTTTGTAGATACAATTATGTACAAATTGTGTCGCATAAGAATAACTCTTGTAAATATAATAAACACATTTGTATAACGTTGTTACATTGAAAAGTTCAATTTTAGATTTTTATTCCTATTTGCAAGAACATTATTGAAGTAATTAAATCACATTTGCTTTAACTTCTTTGTAAAAAAACATAGGTATTAAGCATTACATTGCATAATATACAGTTTGTCCACGAAAGGAAGTACGAACCAGTGAAATAACAGCAAAAATATAAACATAAACTTGATCATATTTTTTAAATAAAGGAAATGTACAGGTAACAAATGTACAATAAAATATCAGAATATGTCATCGTAAATATCGCGAGGGTCCACTTGTTCACATGCAACTTCCACTGTCAATGCATTTCGTCGCCATGTGCAGTCTTCATCGATTTCATTTAAAAAGGTCTCAACAACAGCAATGAACTCTGCTTGATTGTTGGTTGGTGATGAATAATTCGCTTCTTTAAAATGCCTCAACAGCATTGTCTGGGGTTGTCAAATTGTTTCTTTGTAGTATCCATGGCAAAGGCTCATGCTTCTCAGTCCACCTGTTTTAAAAATTATGATTTCTCACTCGTTCTGCTTTTCTTCCGGTGACAAATACTGAACAGAAATTTCGAAAAATGGTTTGTAATGAAAGTTTTTCTTTTAAACATTATGCTGGGTTGAACGAATCATATTAAGTTTAATAGTGCGACGGCGAACACTTTTTGTTGGTGATCGTTAAACAAATTGTATCACTTCTAACGACGCTGTCTTCTTTAGATGACCATTGATTATTTTGATAGTAATTGATACAGTTTTTAAAAGCTTTTCTTCCCATTCTTCAATCTTATCTCCCCAAGGGGGATCACCATCAAATCTTTCTGAAAATTTAACACGAATCAATTGTATGTCATATTTCCCTTTGTTGTTTTTATGTCCCCATGTAGTAGCTAAAATTCTAGCTTTAATGGTATAGGGACTTTGATCCCTTTGATCACCAGAAGAATTACTTGCATTTTAGAAAAATGAATACTAACTAATTTTACTACCAGCTGACAGACAATCACAGCGCACATAGAATGACATACAATTTACACTTAATCTATTTAAATTTCGATCAAAATTTAATTAGTTTTATGTTATTTCACTGGTCTTCACTGCCCCTTCCGTGGACGTACTGTACTATACCTACTTGCATATAAACTCTGGAGAGAGTTTAAAGATTTAATAATATATGGCTGTCTCGTACCTATACTGATAAATTTATTTATTATACTCCTAAATATTCATTGTGGAACAGTCTATTCATTTGCAAAAATATACATGTGCCTCACAATGAATATTCGTGTATAATTATACCCCATAATGCATGTAGTATCGATTGTATATGTCTTCTGAGGTACACAATATTTTATCTTTTATCTTTAAGGACTTTACTTATAGTTTTTATAGATTCTGATATCTGTTCGTAAAGTCAATTTGAAGTTTTGTCTTTCACATGTCGTATTATCTATTTTAGCTGCCATAAATTTATGTATCGTTTAGTTTTTGACATTTTATTATTAATGGTTTATACCTGTATTAGTGTTAAGTTTCCTCAATTTTAAGTTTTATATTATTTGTTGTTTTATATAATATGGATATGAAAAATATGTACCTATTTAGGAAAATTCCTTTCACTTTTTTTAAATTTATCTATTAGTTATACATTTCAGTTAATGACGATTTTAAATAAAACAAACAGTTTTTTGTTGGAAAATAAAAAGGTGATACTTTTCAATGAATTATAATGTTTTTCATTGAATATTTCTTTCAAATTTTATAGTTTTCAAATGCAAAGATATTTTATTAATAACAATGATTTTAAAATAATTATATATATCAACACTATTGCCGATCACATTTGTGCAAGTTTCTATTGGGTAAAATGAATGGTTTTAATTCACTAAACTTCACATTTATAGCATATATGCACTGTTTAAAATAAATGTGAATACATCAAAGACAGTAAAGAAAATTCCTAACAATGCAACTGAATTAATCTACTCAAAAATAACTATTAACTCTGTCCTCCTCATTTTATGCAAAAACCGTATTTCTCACTGGGGTTCTCTTTCTTTCAGCTCAGCACAGAATTTGCAAGAAACAAAATATGCGTCTCATGATAATCAAAGTGAATCCAAACAATCCGAATCCAGTCATTCACGAAGACTTCATACGAAGTGAGAAATTTACTAAATTATTCATTATATTATGATTAATATTTTCCATTGTGTTCAACTAGAGTCATTATAGATTCGTCCACATATTTTTATTTGATAAGATATCTTCTAAGTAGTCACGTTTAACTTTTTTCTTGCAGCATAATTTAACAAAGATTTAAAAGACAGCAGCGCAAAAAGTTGGGTACTTGATACTTGTTTCTTATATAGTTAAATATACATGCTATTTCTATATTTGAAAATTATATTTATTAATTTAATGAAATGAATAGATTTACAATATAAAAGTATATAAATGCAATGTTAAATTTAATAAAAACTGAAATATATGAATGAAAAATGATAAAATTTAACATCTATGCATAAATCAAATTTGCTTGAAGTAGAGTATCCATATTTTTAAAATTATCTTGGAACAGTTAAAAAGGCTTAAAATAAGAAAAGCAATGTTTAAAATCAAATAATAAAAACAAGAGTTTCGAACAATTGCGTCAAAGACATCATTAAAATACAGAATATTTAATTATTTTATAGAATACATGATCTTTTTTCTATTTAAAATACGTGCATATGAATGTAAAAAAAGTAAAATATAAAATATGTTAATTTGTGAAGTTTTAATGTTTTATATTAATTAATAAACTTGGGTAACTTAGATAGATAGAGACCGTTTATACAATATTATATAGACAAATATAGATATTTCATATTTTTATTTTCATGAAAAATACCTTAAAAACAAAAAAATTATTATTTTTAAAACAATTTATTTAATAGTTAGTTAAGAATGTGATAATAATGTATTTGACAATGTAATAAAAATAAATAACAGTTATATTACCAAAATCTATATTTACCAACGTTTTATTGATTTTTTTATTAAGTTTGAAATTTGTTAAAGATGTTCATATACATGTATGCCGATTGAATTATGAGTACTTATAAAAAGAAATAATGTTTCACTAAACAGAATTCCCAAAAATGCCTTTTTATTAAATACAATTTAAGATGGTTTTGGATAATCAAACAAACAAACAAACAAACAAACAAACAAACACTTACATACATATATATATATATAAATAGAATATATACACCATACATTTACACTATAAATATATTGCTGCAAAAAGTTATCGATTGTGACAGAACAAGGTCAAATAATGTGTTGAGACTACCATGTGTTCTCAAGCAGAAATGAAAATAGAAGACACACCGAGATATTAAGATCCCTCGGTATGAGGAAAAAAAGTAGGTTTTCACCATAGTTGGTCTCATTCAATTAGCGATTATAATGTATAGCCTCTTCGACAGTAATTATCCCAGTCATGCTTCCGCGCGCAAAGATCATCCCTCATCATCCCTCATCTGTATATGTACATCTGTATATCCATACAAATCCAATGTTCTATTAGCACCTTTCATACATTGTAGTGAAATCAAATAAATGCGTCTGTCTCAATTTCTATACGAATATTCCATCTAGTTATAATATCCATACTTTTATCTATACATATACTTTGAGGAGACTATGAATATCATTAGCACCCCAGGGGTGATATACTTTCAAAAATATTAGATCTATGATATCGTAGTCGTTTCAATTCCAACAGTGATGAGTAAATCGAAATGGTCAAATTAAATAATTATCTAAAAGCAAAATAAATAACTAATTTTTGCAGAAAAATAGTAAAATATACAAAATTATTTGAAATTATTTTATAAAGATAAAATTATGTTTAAATATTTTTATCCATCCATCCTAATTTGTTAAATTGTACGCAGACTGTTTAATTAATTGTTGAGTATGTCTGAATTAGTTTGAATAATTTGTAAAAGTTTTTATAAAGATAAAATTATGTTTAACTATTTTCATCCATCCATCCTAATTTGTTAAATTGTACGCAGACTGTTTAATTAATTGTTGAGTATGTCTGAATTAGACTGAATAATTTGTAAATATTTTCAACTTAAAAAAAATATATAGAATTTTCTTAAAATGCAATCTATCTACACACACATGCATAGTAAACTTACGTATGTAAATAATGTCAATATCAATATTTTTCACTTATTGTCCATACGAGATATACACAGAATTTCAACGCATTGTATTAAGTCAATACTGTGTGAACCGAAGAGGACCCAAAAAATCTCAACCATCAAACACCGAAAGAGTAAACATTGTCTGCCCCATCTTACATTTGTATGAAATAAGCATTCATAAATAGACGTATACGTTGTATACCTAGGCGTACTTCACCACATCTAAAGGTTTCACCTTTCAGTCTATGGCGTAGAGCGACAACGAATTTTTACTATATTAAATAGAGTCTGTATCTTTCGGGATTACTAACGATCATACGTTATAATTCTTCTTAAATTGTGAATTTTCTGAAGGTCTATCACAAACCAGTCTCCAGTTTATACAGTAATAGTTAATGTGTTAGATTTGGTAAATTCTATGTATGTAATCATGCTTCCTTCTTTAAGCCGTTACCTTTGTCATCGGCAAAAATAAGAGCAAAAATACAATGCGGTACGATATTGTGTTTTGGATTTTTCAGATAATATGCATATGTATATATAGTAGGTGTTAAACATAGCCTAACCTGTAGGTTGGAGTTACGCTAGAAGTGTACAGAGGTATAATTATGTACGTAGTAATATGCGAATACAGTGCATTATAATACAGAAAACACATTAAAATGTGAAGTTAGAGTTTTCTATCTTCCAATCTTGCGGGGTTAGTTTTAGTTTACTCTGTTGGATATGAACATCAAAACTCTAAAAATTGTATAAAGTAATAATATTTTACATATTTATAGAGCACCCAACTTGCATTCTTCATGCAGTAAAATTATATACCAGACATCTGACCAATTGTTCAGCAATAATATTATAACAATATAGCATTCTGCTGACTATGCCAATCAAAGCCACAGCAGGGTAGCTGCGTAATAGCTAATTCGGTTCTTTACAACATGTCGACAAACCGCTCCCCCATACTGGGATTATATTTATCTGGCTACATAAAAGATTGTGATTTGATTTTGAGATTGTAGTCTAGCTAGATATGTGAGCTAAACAGTATTGTTACAAATTTAGAAAGCGTTTTGTATGCGCTAAATGCTTGCGTGCTAAATGTCAATAACTACATTTTGTTACATTTTCTACATTTTCATACAAACAATCAATTTTAAGTAATGATTTTATACTTATAATGATACAGTAAAGGTTATTTAAATAGTATCTATTCAAGACAACGCTATATATCTATGCAATATTTGTATAATATTGTTAACTATTTATAGAAAAGATATTTACTATGTGGGAGGTTTTAATGAAGCAAACATTTTTTCTTTAAGACGAATGTAGGAAAACCGAAGCCCGGAACTAAAGTCGGAATATAATTTTCTTCACACATGTTGCTGTATTTCAGTTTTAATTATCTAAAAATATAAGCTTCATTAGCCCGCTAGTATCATGCTAATTGACCAATGCCCTTGCATTAACTGAACATGCCTAGGAAGGCCAACCACATATACACATATTTGGAGTATTTAAACGAGAAATACAAGCAAATATTCATGTATTACATGAAAATAGATTATGATTCTGCATATTAATAATAAGATGTAAGTCTTATGAATGTTTGTCATACACATAATAACAAATACATTATTAAACATCCTATTTTCATTTTATTAACATTTTTTTACATAACTATCTGCTTTTGCTGAACCCCCCCTATCCACTTCGACATCTCCTTTTCCTGTTTCTACTACCCTCTAATGTGCATAGAATGGAAAGCAAATGCGAAAGCGAAATCAAGAGAAGACAATTCGTATTTAGCCAGGAAAAAAGGTGACTGGTGCTGTAATTAAATTTATCCTAGTTGATGAATGAATGGACAGGTTTGTCTTCTGGGAATCGATTCCTTTTGGCGTTCGCTTGTGTGGCATGCCCCACCCTCAATTGCAAAAGCCAACCTACTGACCTTACTAGCATATTATATAAAACGTAACTCTATCTTAACCTCCAGTTACTTTATAATAATGGGGCCAGTTCCTTTAACATATATGTTAGTATGTAATACTTACTTGTGACCTCTCAGTCAGAACATTAATACTAAATCTACAAAACATGATTTGAAGTTCAATATCCTAATATGCTGGCGACGTATTTTAACTCATGCTGGTCTCTTGCTGCAATATGTAATATACAAAAAAGGAGTCTAAACTCCTCCTCTTCTCTATTTTCTATTTTCTTTTTTCTCCTTTCCTTTTTTCTCTTCTGCAAAATTTTAATTGTTTTAAATATATCAAATTATTACAGACATTTTACGGATTAAAATAATTAAATTTTATATTTGACTATATTTATAAAAAGACTAACATATTCTAAAATTTAGAAAATACAACAAATAATAATTTTATTATTACTACAAAATAAAAATCGGTAATAGATACTCTTAGATTTACTAAAAAATAACAAATAATAATACAGATTTTTGTATATACATATATATTAAACAATAGATGCATGACATTAATTATATAGCTGAAATTTTATATTAACAAGTATATATATTAAAAAGCTGTATTGCATGCCACAACTGTGTGAGAGAGTTTTGGTGTTTGCATGTCGTGAAAATATTAAAATATTAATTTCTCAAATTTGTTTTCTTATTTTTTATTTTCACAATCTTATGAAAACTATGACTTTTATAACTATATAGACCTTTTTAGTTCTGCAAAAAGATTGGAATCTAAAGAGAATTACCATTTATTTATGTAACACAAGCATAGTAAATGAGTTCCCCGCAAATTCAAATTATTTGACTGAAAGGGGAATCGAATATTTTAAATTAATTATTTGTAAATACATTTTCCAGGACCGAATTATGCAAGTGAAATCTTTCGACAATACAAAACGACCCCTCCTCCAAAATATCCCTGGAAAGTTTCGAAAACATCCGTGGATGACACTCAAAAAGGAGGTATTTAATTGAGAATAATAAATATGAATATTTACATTCTAAACATAATATTTTCTCACGATATAACCACATTTTATTTTTTAAATAATCAATTGTGTGTATTTTATATTTTTATTTATTTATACAATTTATTTATGCTTTACGCGAAACTATAATTTAGTAAGTTCAAGTGTCTAATTTTTATCATGTCAAATAATATCACTAGGTATTTCAAATACTACCATAATACCATATTCATATTGTATATCTTTATTGACATCTGATTTCTAGTTCACCTATTTTTAAACAACACAGCCTGTGATATTTTAATAGTTGTATCGCAACATGTCATTCAAATTTATATTATTAACGTTAATTTTACTGGTTGTAAATCATTATGATATCGTAGCGCTCTACATATTTCTTAATTAACTCTGTTAAGTATAAGTATAGATAAATCTGTGCATACCCGATTATAATTTCATAATGTATATTCCTAAATGCATTTTCACATTATTTTGTAGTGTAAATAAAAACTATAGGTTATATGTCTAACATTATTATTATATGACTAATGTACATATATGTCTTAAGGGTTTAGTTGTTTTAAGGTGTGGTGTCTCTTTTGATTGCAAAAATCGTAAAAATTCCAATAAAAATATGAAAGTTTTCTCTAATTTTAAATTAATATTTAAATTATTTATTTTGAATAAAATAAAATAATTGTAAAAGTAGGACAAGGAAATAAGCAATAATAGTAAGCATAAAATTGTTTAATATTAATGTCTGTTAGTTTATAATTTAAAACTCTTACAGTTATTATACGGAAAAAGTAATTAATTTAAAAATCACACAAGAAAAAAAAATTAACGTTGAAACAGTTTTTATTGGACAGAAAGAAAATCACAAGTCATAATAATTTATATATAAATGTTTGCTAAAAGCGACCATTGTAAACTAACTTGAAGTATTCGTTGTAATATTTATTATGCAAAAGTCTGTCAGGACATGGGCATATCACATTTACTTTCATATACTACAATATTATAAACACGCTAACTCCTGTACATCATTATTATTTACCATTTTTATTTCTATAACAGAAAAGATTTCAATCTCATAATATTTTTAACCAAATTCATAAATTGAGGATTGTACATAATTGTAATTTCTGAATGGAGTACTGTATTTGATCCAGTGTGTATGTATGTTATAAAGTCAATAAAACTGTAATAATATTTTATCCTATAAGTAGCTTTACTCTGTCTAACAGAGACTTGTCCTTAAACTTATAATTTTTGGAACACTATTGCTATCACTATATTTTAAATACTGCCCGCATACTTTATTATACACTTATTGAGTCAGACATTGTGACATATATACTGATGACCATGAACAAGTATATTATGCCTATTACTCATAATTAATTTATGGCTAAAATATTTTAGTGTAACATTTGTTAAATTCTTTGAACTATACTAAAATTGACGGTATTTCGCTAAGTGAAGCGTGACTATGAATGTATGTTTAAAATTGTATCAAGCGTTACAATAGAGGCATGATGAATACATATCTAACTATATAGTATTAATACCTCCGTTTTGCTAGTAGGTAACTGGCGATGTCTGTCAGAATACTTAACAAGTAATAATACTTATTTAATTGTAGCATATATATATTTCAATTAATCAATGCTAGATTTTTTACAATGGAATAATTCCCTGTTGGTGCATATATATTACAAAGCAAAACGGTAAAGTTTTCTAAATATTCTTCATTTTTTGCTTAATTAAAAAGGTTCTATACTTTACTTTGAGTGACATACACTTTGGTCAACTTATACACTAACAAAGCATTACAGATACGTGTACTAATTTGTATATCTAACGTGAAATTAACGGTACCCACGTGTATATTCTGTATACAAATATTTATTTTCATAAGAACATTAACAATTATGAGTGTAAATATTATTTATAGGGTAACTACAATTTTAATGTCAAATTTGAAGTATCATTTTTTCTGAATTAATTGTTTACTGATACAGTAGGCATTTTCTAAAATTAGCATAATCCTAATATGAAAATGAAAGAGACATTACATTTTTAATATTATATATTTGTTGGATAATTGATTAAATATAACACATTTTAGATATATGGTATACTTGTGTTTTATATGTGGTATAATTAACGAAAGGAAATACCACTAATTTTATAATGATTAAATTATGAATACAGATACAGATAAAAATTCACGACTTGATACGACTTGTCAATACTTTCAATGTTTTATGATCTTATGTTTTATAGCTAATTTTAGAACTTATGTTATATCCTGCTATCAATTGGATTTTGTTTTTTATGTGTATTACGAACAAATTATAAATATGTACGATTAAATAATTGTAAGGAAGACAGACATATATATATGACTCAAACATTTAATATGATTGTTTCTTTACTCGAGTAAATTACTCAAAATTCTATGTATGTAAGTCTATACAATTTATTTATCACTTTTTCTTATTTATATGAATTATCATAATATTTGTATTCTTCGAATGTTATTAAAGTTTTTTAGTTTTATTACATTTTAATATTTTAACAAATATTTATTTTATTACTACTTTAGTTTTATATTTTATATTTAACAATTATTTAATACCTCCTTATCTTTAGATTATTTTTCAAAATTTTAATATTAAATATTCTCACAAACATGTATTAATTGACATACCAAATACATCCTTTGTGTTCCTAATAGTCTAACAGGTTTGTATAATAGTACATTGTGAGAAAATCATGACATTTTTTATGAAAATACAGGATTAAATAATCGTAGGTAATGTGGAAATCTAGTAAAATTATAAATAAAAGTACAGGCATTCAATTACAATAAAAAATTCAGAATGAATTACTTGTTTTTTATTTATATGGGAACAATATAAATATTAATTTTAGGCAGTAATTTAGCAGAGTCAAACCTCTAAGTAGCCCAACTACTTTATGATACCTAGCTATGTAGATAAAATGCTATGTCCTATATTGAACATAGAATTTTATGACAACTTTTATCGTATAGTATTTATGAAAATAGAAAATGCAAGAAATACTTACAGTAAATAAGCACAGCAAATAAAATACGGATCTCTAATAAACGTATATCGTGGAAAAAAAGAAAAAAAAGAATAATCTTACAGAGTCTAATAAAATCGTACAGGGCTGTAAATTTATTAGAAATAAATAGCCGTACATTACACAAGAGTAATGTTACTTCTATACATTTCAAAATTTGTTTAAATACTTTTTTTAGAATATTAAATTTAAAACACTTATTTTCAAATTATTTTTATATGACATAATATGTTTAAACGTCATTTTATCTTGTTATACCTATATATAAGTAGAAGTTGATGGGTATATCTCAATAATGTATAACATTTAATGTTATTCCAAATTAATATAAATGTGATCCGTAGGTATTTATTGCATCAATTTTGTGATGCAAATTGTGATGCCAATATAACGTATCTTAAATATCTGTTGTGTACATATATGTATTTAGATATTTTGGATGGCTTCATCATGAAATTTTGTATGGCATATTCAGTTTAAATTCCTATTCTCTGTATATAGCTACCAGGTTGTGGCTTCAGACCACACAAAATATTAAGCAGCTACTTTTGTAAGACATCTTTACAGATCGTGTTGTACTAATTCTATATATGTACATATATTGCCTGCGTATGTGGCCAATGGTTTGTAAATATACCTAAATGCATAGTACATATACATAACATATTTTAATGTTATAAATTAGCAAAGTTACTGATAATAATTTGAACTAGGTTGCCTTATACTGTGGTTTTTGAATGCGTATAATTTACAATAGGGAAGGGTATAAAATGACTTAATTACTGTTCGTTAATAAAAATCCGGTGTAGACGACAAAAGATTGTAAGTCAAATAATGTCGTCTAAAAGGTTGAACAATTAGAATAATTCGGCGTACATTGTGTTGGTAGACGTTTTTCTTCGATAGATTTTTATTTATAGAATTTATCTATAAGTTTATAAACAAACTTGTATATATTAATACATAATTTAGATGGCAATATACTTACTATTATCTATATATTACGAATAATATGAACAAATGCCTAACACAGTATAGGTACTTAATATTTATGAACCTAGTTAGTTAGCAATAAGTATCCTTATTAGGGTACAATTTTTACAGATTATCATAGATTGTCTATTTCTTTAAATTTATTACTGTTGTTAAAAGAAGCGCTTAAAGCTGTTGAAATAATAATATGGTACAAAATGCAATATATTTTCCCGAGTTATATAAGTTTTATGAATTACTCGCCATATGATTCAACTAACGAATGGGTTATAGTAGTTCAATGCTGCATCGTAAATCAGTTTGTTAAAGCTAAAAGTACATACCAGGATTTGAACTTAGTACTTTCAAGTTTAATGGTCGGAAAGAGTAAACCCACTAGGCTACTGCTCTCTATCTTGAACTAGAAGGTAGCATTTTTATACCTCTAAGTAATTACATAACTGGCTTGCAACACATACACATTTACTGTACGCCACTTTTAGCATGACATAATAATTATAAAATATCTTTTGGGGGCTTACCCTATAATAAAACGTCAACATGCAATTTCGCTCTGGGGGTACACATAAATCTTATTATTAGTTTAAACCTTAGCATAGTGATCTTAGCATACTCCTGGGCTTAGAATAGTAAATTGAGTTACGACATTGATTGATTAAATTAAATGTATTTTAATCAATAAAATGTAGTTATATACCTACCTTGGAATAACCTGAATGAAATTAAATCTTATAATTGGGGTAAACCAAAGTATATATTATAAAATTGTACTTATAAAATTCTTGAATAAATTCTTGATAAATATCATAGTAAATCAATTATTCATTTGTAAATGTATTGATCTGTCTTACAAAAGATTAATTAATAAGAAACGTCCTTTGATTTTAGCGTAAGATGTAAAAGCTGTTTATATATATATTTTTTAAATATAAAATTATAAAAACAAAAACGTAAGTTAATAAATAGTTTGAAAAGTATATAAACTCAGTTATTACACTCATTTTATCAAATTTTTAAATTTAATTATTAGATGTAATCGATGTTTTAAAATAAGTAGTGACATTTTAACAAAAAAGTATAAAAAACTGAAGAATGTTTGCAAATGGAATTTATAGTTCTAATTTTTTACTTTTTAAATACGTACAAAGTTTTTTTAAATAAAACTTACAACATGGGAAAATAGTCAATATTAAACTTATTTTTAGACGGTTTCACGATATCATGACGTGTTTCATGGAAAAATCAGATATTTTGAACACTAACAAATTGTTTATTTATACTATTTAAAAAAAAAATCTTAATATTCATTGGTAAAATAAATATTCATAGTGATTGACAGTAAAAGTCATAAAAATATTTAGTATACATAATGTATAGTAATATTTTGTACACATTAAAGCTATTATTTTTTGAAATGATTAATTATTTGAAATGATATCATGATAAGAGCCCATTAATTCAGGTGAACAATAATAATAATTATTATATAATTTCAAAATTGGTGTGGATTTGATTAATGTACCCTTCACAAATAAATAATGTAAATTTTATTTTATAATCTCTGATTTTTTACATTTGCCTTAACTATAGTTTTAGTATTTTAAACAAAAATGTTCATTCTCATACGTATTTTATATTTAATACGAAACGTTTTGAATAATAAGAAATATTCTCAAAAGAAAATTCGGACGCATATTTAGGTACTTACAAACTTCGTATAAAATTGTTCAATGCTCTTGTATTAGACATATATTTCAGTGTAGCATTATTTAATTTACATTTAACTATATTAATAATTATTTAATTTGTTACTAATTAAATCAAATATCATCCTTCTTTATTATTGACTCTAACATTATAATTGAACTTTTTGCTGGACAATTATATGTCAACCGAAGCTTTATTTCTTTAAAATAAAACCTTATAACGTAATATCGAGGCTAAGTATTGGAAGCTAAAGGCATTTGTGAATAGATTAATATAGACTTGATTAAGAATACTTGCAATGGTTTTAATTTAGTGTTTCCTATGAGCATATTATTTGAAAACCATAAAATGGTGGAAGGTCTTCAATTCTTTGTAAATTTTATTAAAATTATTTTTGATTTAATTATTGGTTACTAGCAAAAGAAAATGCTAATACACACATGTGCGACAATTGATAATATAATTCAATTCTAAAGGTATAACTTCAATATATAATCAACTTGACAAGTTTATTTAAATAGGTATTCTAGTGTATGAAATCAATACAATATACTTTTTAACAGCTTGTTTAATTATTACATAATTTAAGAATAGTGCTTTTTTCCATTATACAAATATTACACAGTACTATGTTTTCTTCAAAGGCATAACTACTATATATATTATCTAAATTCTGCAAAACATAATTTTACAAATTTGAGCTCTAAATAAGCTTTTAATTTTTATTAATTAGACTGAATTTCAATGTGAATGTTTTTATACAAATACATCATTTAATTATTCTTTGTATTATTATTATGGTTTACAAAAATTAAAAATAATAGTAAAATGTATTCTATAAATTTATTATAATAGTAATAAGTAATAGAAAGAAATATTAAACTGCATTTCATTTTCATATCCAAATACTTTAAAATTCGTTGACACACAAGTATAACGGTAATTGATACCTACGCACTATTTAATTAAAATCATCAATTTTCATAGAAATTTATATTGGTAAAATTAGTTTTTGAAAAAATAAATTAAAAAATATATCTAAATCACAAACATTTACTACATAAATATAAACAAGTCTTCTGACGTTTAGATATATGTATAAATATAGACGATTAGTTTTTAGTTAAAAGATGCTGTAACCTGTCATCTACATTTTTAACTCTGAAAAACATACTTTAGTGAATTAAGTGGGAACCAAAAATGCACCACATTGCAGGAAATAAATAGTTGTTAGGTCGAAAATTTTCATTCAGTCGCCACCGTTAGAGACATTAAAATACATCATTCCCCTCAAAGACGCCTTTAAGTGGAACAGTTTTATCTTTTCATGTGAGAGATCTAATGAACAATACGACATTTTGGAATAAAGCAATTAGAAATTGTTAGACGATGTACAATTCAATTTCAAAAATAATGGAGGCGCCCACTCAAATTTGAAATGAGGCGATGATAAATAACTACTAATATTATTTTCGTTCCGTCTGATACGATTTAAAGAGAGGGGAATTCATGAAAGATGTTATCTTTAAATTATTTAACTGTAAAGTATAGCTATTTATTATACTTTTTAACAATATCAATCAATTGTAAATTAAAAAGGTAGAGTGAGTATAGTGTACCAATTATTGCTATATTTTAATTAAATACATTTTTAAAGATTTAAGGGACATGACATATATATGCAAATTGTAAAATAATTCATTTAATATTTTTCACAATAATCTTCAGCTGGATGCAAAGAAACTATACTTATTTAATTATAATATATTCTAAAAATTTACGGAACTAAATAATATATCCTTGAATTCTATAATATACTACTAATCTATATCTATTAAAAATCGGTCGTGTGTTATTTCCTGTTTTGCTAAATATTTGTTCATTATCCTATATTACCAAGAGAACTCGAAGCCTATGTGAATTCATTCCGGTATTTCTCATTTGTCAATTATGATCTTGCGTTATGCATCAATCATTCCTAAGCGTTGTGTAATTTAATGATATAAAATGTTTGCCTCACCTCACGATTATTGATTTTATTGTAGAATTATTACTTTTCTTGCAATTATAATTCTTTTGAGTTTAAAAAATACTTACAGAAACATATTTATCGCCATTATTTTGATAACATGAGCATAAAACATATATCCTTCTTTATGTTATGCATAATTCATTGAGATTATAATCAATATTTTTTATAATAATATAATAATATCAGGACTTAAAAAGCATATTATGCTTTTTAAGTCCTGATAGTTTAAATAGTCTACAGATGCTTAATCAATTATATAAATTTGAATGTTATATTGTTTTCTCAATCTCATCATATCTATTTTTCTTGTAGTCTAATCTTTTTAACTTAAAATTCTCCTGTACATCTAGGCATTTTTACGCAATATTTCGAACATCCGGATATATTAACTCTGACTTAAATCCTTTTAAGCCTTTGTAAGTTCATAAGGCGACAAAATGTTTAATAAAAGGTTGAATGGTGGGCTGAAGATCTTTAAAAATATGTACATTAGTACATTATATCATTTTAGCTAAATCACTTCGTATGCGTAAATATATGCCATATTTATTGGAAAAATAATTGCATCGTAAAAAACTTGAATTGTTTTTGAACAACTAGATGAAAATTATATTCATTTAGTATATAAGACCAGTTTAATATTTAATATTTAATATTTAATATTTTCGTGTTAGTAAATTTGGGATTAAATGTAGACTTAACTTTTAAACCTTTTGTAGATTTTTAACTAACTCACATAACATAAAATCTATATATTTTTATGAAAAATTAGTATGATTGTCGCCATAAATATTTTACTGTTTTCAACTTTTAGGCTATCCGTCAAAGCAAATCACCTTGCAAGACCCTTCCAGTGGAAAATCCTCCCAGGCGCAACTTCGAGCCAGCCTTCCAACTCTTCTATTCTTCTTGATCTCGTTTGTCTTAAGCCTTTCAGATCGCCTTTTAGAATGAAAAATGAAGTGTGAATAACATGTGACACTGAACAATTATTCAACCCTTCCTTCCTTCCATCGCGAACAAATGACAATTTAGATGGGGATTTCTCAGCGCAGACACCAGATTATTAGCATTTGAGCATTCGCTTACATACATGCGTCTTTACTCTGTGGAATGTATTTTCATATTTAAGTACTATATTGACTGATCATAATATATTTCACAAATAATATGTATAATTATGTGGTGATATAAACACTGAACATCGTACAGATTATCCTATACATATATATATATCCCATATAATCTTCGCGTTTGTTTATTTATTATAATGTCATGAAAAATTACATAAAAATGGATACATACTTATTTTTGGAAAATATATATCTGCAAAGCAAATAAGTCCATTCATGAAAAGCACACAAAATACAATCATGTACATAACATATGAATAGGTGCACGCTATACAATATACATTGATACTTTGCATGACATCTCATGCAAACCAATTACATGGTTCGTGACGTATAATATATAGTCATATTAGTCATATTTTATTATTTCTAGCTGTAATATATTTGTTCAACTATGTTTTATTATTGAGAGAATAATGCTTGTTTACCTTTTTAGAAATCCCCTTATTTTGTTAAAAGTATGATGAAAACTCATCTGAATTTAGTCTATTCTTGTTAAGATATAAATATTTCTCTAAAAAAGAATGTTATTTTTTACTCTAAATGAAGGAAATGGTATATCACATATCTTTAACTATTCATTTACATAGATCATTACTAAAATGATTAAACTTATTTAATATTTTTTAATAATGTATCAAATATGCCTAAATAATATGTAAAAAATATTACCTTTCTTAATAATATAACTTATTTATACAGAAAAGATATTATATTTATCAAGGTGAGTCAACATAACATAATGTGTATATAGTGCGTATTTATCTCAATATCATCTAATCATTCAAATGAAAACTTTGTAAGCTTTGTGTAATATTTATGTAACCAAGTAAATGTTTTTGAATAAATGCGAGACAATCATACCGGAAATCTACCTATATAAAATTCAATATATGTCATACATTTTTGTACATAATATACACGAGTACATATAAACATAATATACATACCTATATGATACACACCCATTTTAGTCACATTTATATGTACTTCAGATATTTATGATGTAAATGTACATGTAATATATAAATATTAAATCACTCATTAGAAGCATGTGTGTATAACAAACTTATTATGTATGACATATTATTTGATTATATCTCAATATATCTAAATATACTAATATATACTAATATACATATCGAATATTATATTACCTTTACCCTTTGCGCAACATAGTTAAAGCTTAAATTTTATCAATGAAGGAATGGAGCGGGATGGCTTGTATCCGGTTAATTTAATAAAGCATCATAAGGCTTGATTGCTGAATTAGTCGCATATCTACGGAAATATTTCATACTTGATGCTGTTCCTCCACAACAGACCGAAATGGGAATATTTACAAACAGACGAAGGAACACTGAGGAAAAGTTTCTTTCCTTTAATCAATTCAGCTAATAAATATATAATAAAAAGATCTCTATAAGGTGGAAATTGAATTAGTTATATAATGCCGTAGAATATTTATTGTATAGTAAAATATATTTTATTGACATCTAGTTATATGTTACAACCATACATATATATATTGTCTATAATATATTACTCACATATTCCTTTTCAAAGATGATCGCAACTTCTTAGATCAATTTATATATATTTCCGATGTATTAAATGATGGGATTAAATCATCATTATATTTGTTAAATGGTTTCGTACGAAATTTTAGTATACGAAACAATTTTTTAATAAATACGAATAATATTATGTAGTCATATGCCAGTCTTTAAATAAACTTAAATGAACAACACTTTTTATCGATGTAATTTATATTAAAAAGATGTTAATATCTAAATATATTTTGCATCATATATGTAACAAAGATTTTTCAAAATTAAAAACATATATACATTTTCAATTTACAAAATTTTATATAACAAATTATTAAAGATAAATACGTTTTTATCGATGTTCCCGAATATAATTTACCAACACATTTATTATTAGTAAATGTATATTTTTAACAAATTGTTTTTTTTTTAATTAAAAATTAAAGAATATATTTTGTAAAATTATTTTTTTGATTTTTAAAACAGTGATATTTAAAATCATTAGTGTATTTAAAAAACTTAAAAAACTTAATAAACTTTTACACACATTTATAAACAAGTTTTGATATTTATATTATTGTTACATAATTAATTTATACAAATAGAAAACGATATTAAAGATATCAAAACAAAAGCTTAAGTAACGATGAAAATAATAGTATACTAATGGTTGATTTAAAACAGTTCATAATTTAAACACATTTATAGTATTCTCGAGTAGAAATATATCTAGCATACACTGAAAAGGAAAATGGGAGTCTCTTTTAAGATCAAGCCAATTACCCAAACTATGAATTAAAAAATCATTATGTATTTCATAAGTTTGAAAAATAACAAATATGTATTTTTAAGTTGTAAGTTGTAAGTTGTGAATTGTGAATTGTCATATATATTTACAACCTTCACAAGTATATATTTTTATTTAAAGAATAATCGAGATACTCCAATGCGCTGCATGTTTGAGTACACCAATTATTTAGTGCTGAGATTAAGTAATCATGTTTAACTTCGCCTATAATATTTGTCAGTAATTGTTGCACAAACATATATACATATATATGTTGTGTGGAATGTTATCTGAAATTTCAAGGTAGTTTGCAATAATTAATATGTTGGTGGATCACATAATTCTAGTATAGTCAACGAATTGTAACATATAATGGCAATTCTTATAACTAACTAAATATGCAAGTATAATGTCAGGGTGATATAGAATGTTTATATATATAAATTTCATTTACAAGTAATATCACACAAACATTTTTAATAATCTTTTGAAAACAATTGTTGCATTTTTGAATATGTAATCAAATTCGAATTGTCAATTACGTATTACGTATTACTTAAGACACTCAAACTCACAAAAAGATCCCTTTTTCTAATGGAATAAAGAATGTCATATAATATGACGGATAGTCTTATATACACGGTGATCGATTGTGTTTTAAACACACCAAAGACCTTTGTATCAGGGTCGTATGCCGACACCACTACCACTCAAACTGGTATAACTCACTCTTGCCCGCGATAAACGCAAACGTACTGTTTGTTGAAGGTCGCCTTCATACCCTTCACAAAATGCAACAACCGTCAGTGGTGATATATACGCACCAGGGTTGTATGTTTCAACAAAGAGATTTGAGTTTTGAGTTCTGATTGCGTTTGCATCCCAGAGTGAAGATAAGATCATATTGGCATGGTTGATCTCGTGAATCCTAGTACCTACCTGTGGCGTCTAAAATAGCTTCCCCAGTTTGTACTCCTGTCTTGTGCATTGAGTAGGGGATTATCATTAATTAAGACAATTAAATATTAGTTCATGAAAATTTGTAAACAATACTTTTGACAACAGTACTGATTAATTAATTACCGGTATGTATTAATTTGGAAAATTGTGAATATATACATATCATTTAATGTATTTTTTCTTAAACAAAGTATAGAAATAATTTGTTTTTCATATAAGCGGATAATTTAATTTGTGCAGTATATATATTTAGGCATTTAAATATATATATGCATTCTTTAAACATCCATAATGATTAAAATTTAGTCACCTCAAATGACCATTATTAAATAAATTATTCTGATTTTTTAGTTTTCATTCTTCATTTAAATAAAGTTGCCTCCTTTTAGACAAAAAGAGATCCAAATACATTTTTTCCATGCTCTGTTGAATACCACGGGGTCACTCATGAAAAATTATGTATATTTACTCGGCAAAAGCTATGGGTTAAGAAGTACAAAAATTATTAAAAGTATGTGTTTCAAATGACAGATAAATAAAACATTGTCAATTATAATTCTAGGTGTCTCACTATCTTAAAGAGACAACTTTAGCTATAATAAAATGTAAAACAAGCCAGAGACTATTAATAGTAAAATATTATTGTAAAAAATTACAGTATTCGAATTTCATAATTGTATAAAATTGTATTAGATAAAAGTAAAACATTTATTTTCGATAACGGTATACACTATTGACAGGCACATGAAAAACCTTCCTAAAAATAGGTATTCATTAATTTAAAAATTAGAAGATAATTCATATAAAATAATAAATATGATAAAATTTAATAACCGTTCTGGTGTATTTTTGTTTTTACACTTTTATTGTAGTTTCAATCAAAACATATAAATACTTTAAATGCGCATATACTATAAACAAACGCATATTTATATCTTAATACAGATGTAAAACTCAAGTTGCTGAAAATTCAATACTGAAGTTTATTATTGAAGTTAGAACAGCTATTACTTTCAGAGATCATATTTATATTTTATATAAGCTGCAATTTACATGATTAATATTTGATAATTGAATGCACAACTAAAAAAATATACACACATAAAAATAGACTATTAGATTACTATTTTTGCAGCTATTTTTAGATTCTTTAATTTAACAGCAACTGTACTCTTGCTGGATATTTATATAACAAATTATCCTTTTACACTTTAAGTACATTTAAGAAAGTATGATAATATTCCGCGACTAGTTGCCATTTATTAATAATAATATATTAATGATGTATATGATATAGGAGCATTGATGTTAATAATATTATTTATGAAAGTGTTATTTCGTTTAAATATGGTATTATGTGGTGCGCAGAATATGTAGAAAGAATTACCTTCTTTTTAAAGCTATTAAGACAGACAGGCTACTAATTTACAATCCAGCAAAATATGTTGTTGACGTTTGAAGAGGAAATTAGCAGGGTGAATATTGACGATATATAGTCGGTCGATTTGCTTTTGAAAAGTACGCGATAGCTAAGCGAGGCCTAATACATTCAGTTCACACGCCGCACTAATTTGTTGCCATATTTGACGGAAGTCAACCTCCAAATTCTAAATTTCCGAATTTCCAAACTTTCAAATTTCAGACTACACTCGACCATTTCAAAAGACATCATCCCCATCTGCCGAAGGGGTGAGACTGGGCTGTGCTCCCGGTTAATATTTCAACATAACACGTCAAACTTAGAACGCGGGTGTGCACACACCTCAAAAACACGCAGGAGTCTTGTTTTTCTCTCACCAGTTTTCTCCCACCTCATATGCTTTAATCCTGCATACCTATAACCTAGTAGATTAAGGAGTGGTTCAGAATCGCAGCTCTATGATCCCATAATATATGTTTGACGCTAATAGTATCATCGCTGAGCAGACTGTAAAGCGGTAGTTAAATAACTTGCCGATGGCTCTGTTTACTCAAATTGGAGGCATGTCGCATTCCTTCTCTGTAAGGATCCGAATAAACAGCAAAACTCCACTGCAGTCTTTTCACAGTTTTTATGGTTGTGATGGTGAGATATAGATTCTTTGCCTAATTTAAAATGCGCACCCGAATTGTGCAAAATCAATGACACACTGGTGCATGGATAATCAAAGTACACCCTTACATTGAAGTTTACTTCGTTTTAGTTTATCAAGAAATAATATAGAATAAGAAAAAAAATCGACAAGATCCAGCGAGAACATCATTCTAAATTCATTCTCAAGTCTAAAGGTAATTGATTACTCTGATGACCATGAGAACCCTTCAATTAATTTAAGTGGTCAACACAAGCTGACTTGCTATTTGACTTAATCATGAACTCAGGACTGTTTCTTGAAATTATTTTAGTCTAGTGCTGATTTTTGGAGGTTATTTAGTTTGTGACAATACCTTTTTTTGTTTTTAGGCATAATATATGCTAAACAAATGTTGGACATTCGGTATTTCGGTGAATTAATATTTTTTTAATATACTTAATATATAAAAGTTCAAAGCGTTAAAAGTTTTTACTCCATTGCTCTCATATATATTATGTATATTTTTACTCAAAAAGAAAATGTACGTTTTAAACAAAAAATAATTTTGCCGTCTTCATCTCAACGGTGAGTTTCAAAATATAATCTTCTTTTGATTCCAAATACAGAATAAGTATGAAAAGAGATAATTAAACTCTGCCCTTTCTTACAAATAGAATTTATTATTAATTCGGATTATTTACATAAAATATGTATGCGTAGTTAAACGCACTTTGCGCGGTAATGAATCTATTGAAATATAAAGGTAAAAATTTACAATGCATTATAACGTATTATTTAGAATTTATTTTATTTATAGGATATTTTAATGACTTCAGGAATAATTTTATAATGAAAATTTTGTTTAGATAATGGGAGTCCAGATTAAAAAGTTGATCTCTTTGTATTTGTTGCACATTTGCTTCGTGTCTTTACATTTGTAAAGGTGAGAAGGTAAATAGGAAAGGTTAGAAAAATAAAAACATTATAAAAACAAAACGAACGACAGAAATGTAAGTATTGCTGATTTACTGATAGTGCCTAAATGTCACAAAACCGGTTTGTACAAGGTGTCCGTAAACTTTCTTGATATAGTTTAATTTACACATATATTTTATTTTACCGCAGTATTTTAATCTGAATAATCATATTATTATGTAAGTATATCTTTTGGTTCTGCAATCACATCAGCCATGGTGCATTGCCTATGTGTATGACGTGATAATGTTCAATGTGAACGAACTATATGGACACCCTTCTCATTGTGAATGAATAGAGTTCAATAGGGACCTACATGCACAAACTTATATAGGTAAGTCGATTAATCTGTTAATCGATCAGCAGATGTGCCGAAAATATCTTATGCTGTTCGCAACCAAATGGTGCGAAAGCTGGAAGTTTGAGTGATTGGGAGAGAATTCAATAAAGGAAACAGGACCGTTACAAAAATCACGCAGAAGTACGAAGTGCGTTCTACTGCACAGAGGAAAGGAAATGATCATCAGCGCTGTACCTCCATTCAAACGAATTGTCTTTTGGTTACAATTTTGATTCACTATCTGTACAAACTATACGGTGTCGTTTAGCGCAGTAAATCTTATACGGAGAATATCTTGAAAAAGAACAGAGTGACACCAGCACATATTACTGCTATAGTATGTCAGGGCTATGGCACACACTCTTTAGTGAAAAATTCAGTAGTGTAGATTATCTGGACAAATGAGAGTCGTTTTAAGTTCTTTCGAACAGTTAAGAGGATTCGTGTTTGATGAGAAACCCGACAAGAATGGATCAAAGGAAAGATATTTTGAATGCTAACCGCTGGAGGAGGTAGCATTATGGTTTTGGCTGGCTTCCTTTATCATTGAAGAGTTTTATGAAAACATCCTATACTCAACCACATTCTTCCATTTTCCCACCAAACTTTAGGACCCTATATAACAATTGAATACTAATGGACGACAATGCAACTCCTCACCGAAGCTTAGTTATCTCTGAATTCAAGCGCAATGTGGGGATTTGAATAATCCAGTGGCACAGTCAATCTCCTGATATGGGTCTAATCGATCACTTGTGGGATATCCTAAAAAATCGTGTTACAGAAAAAATGTCCAGCAAATTGGTTGAACTTCGTCATTTTTTGTTGGAGGAATGGAGGATTTTGCTTGCCAACGGGATTCAGACTTTGGCCGACAGCGAGACACGACGGGTCCAAACTTTATTGCAGTCGAATGGAGTATATACACGATTTAAATGTTGAAATAAGAGATCATTTGTATATAATACAGTTATTTACACTTCAATGCTGATTTTTTACAGATTTTTAAAATAATACTTGCTATACAACAATTTTTTTAATAAAAAATATATATAAACAGTCTTTTTGATACCTCATGTTTCCGTTTTTGGTATTATGTACCTATAGGAAATGTTGATCCTTATTATTATTATTTCTAATTATTTCTTGAAAATAAAAAATGTTTGCTTTACAATTTTAGAAAAAGATAATTTAATACTATATTTGTTAAATAATATTTATGTAACCAATTTTATTTTTTTAAATAGCTCACCTAAATTTATTAACAGTTATCTAAACCCAGTTCTTAATGTCACACTACATATTATGAAGAACTCTATTACATGTTTGTACTATTATATTATTTGTAATAAAATAAATGAAGACTATATGTATATACTCTACGCTCAAAATTTCTACACACTATGTGGAATCATAGAAAATCATTCAACTTGAATATGTTACTTTGCTCATAAATCAAATTTGAAGAAAACAGCTAACTCAAATCTAAGTTATCCCAATCGAGATAAATTAGTACGCGTTGTGTAACAAAACTGGATACATGATATATTAATCTGTACATATACACATACATATGTCTCAATTAAGTTCATTTAACAAGGAATACAGTCATTATACTGATATAATCTTTTGATGATAATATTCTTTTCGAAAAGCATATAGTAAAAATACTGATATTTCCGGAGTATTAATCTAAATGTGTTGTAGAATGGATTTTATTTGTTTTATTTGGAAATAATAACTTAATAATATGTTTTTCATAATTAATAGAATTAAATAGAGAAATAATAATATTACTGTACAACTTCTAGTATAATATAATTGATTCCCTAAATTATTATTTTGCTACGCACATTTAAAAATGAAACAAATGATATAAATCTAAATATTTCATTAGCCTCATATACAAAAGGATTCTTCTTAACATTATCCAACATTCTACCATTATTTTACTTGTTTTTCAGGGTAGGTTATTATTTGTTAAATATATTATATTTATTGCTTTAAACTGTAAATATTTTATAGGTAGTTAAAAACCTTATCTGAGTAATCACGATACTTTTGAAACTTTTTATAAAATCATAATTTATAATTTTCATAGACATAAACGATTGTTGTCATAATTCTAGACCCCACAAAAGAAGAGTTGTCTTTTATCTAATATGTACAGCATAAGCAATTACATTTTAAATTAACTAAATCTAATTAAACTCTCTGTCGATTTTGCAAAGAATATAAAATAATATCGGAAGAATAGGTATACAAAATAAAATAAATGCTAAAGACACTAAAATACAAAATGAAATAATTTAAATGTGTCAGATGAAGTCATACAATATATATTTAAAAAGAAGGAAATACAAATATATAATTGCAATTAATTGCTTTTAGCACATTAAATGTGCAGTCATCAAAATTACATAATTCAAAATTTGTTAATATTTGTTATTATAATTATAAATAATTATATAAATATTGAACAACTGGTTAAATGATTCGTTATTTTATTGATCATAAAATAGAAATTTTATAATGGAAATTTATTCAGTAAGTTACATGACATATTATTATGTTTGTATAATTCTTTTAAGTTTTTAAAATTTAACTGAATGACAAATACTAATATTTATACAGTTAAGTTGCCTAAAAATGTTAAGAAATTGTTCTTCTTTGTTTCATTGAGTAGTTAATTTATTAAATTTTAGTTAGAAAAAAAGTATCACTATAATATTTGTGCTGTTTTAAGTGACATTTATTTAAAATGTAAAATTAGGTGTAAGAGCATTCTAAAATTATTTTTGCATCGTTGAATAGTATGCTAGATCAATAGACAGATTGAATATGAAAATATACTTATTCTCATAAAACTGCAATAAAAATTCAAGCTTTAAAATTTAGTTGGCTTTTTAGTTGGCTTTTTAGTTTATATAAATTTATATAATATATAAAACTTTCATATGCAACACTTAAAAGGTTATACTATTAAACAGTTTAATATAAAGAGAAAAAAATTAACAAGGTCTTTTCATATCACCTCAAAATATTACTGAATAATACAAAAACAAAAAATAGTTCTGCACTTTTTAAATTACTTCGAATTAATTAAAATTGTTATCGTTTCGAACATATCAATGCTTTTTATTCCAAGTGGAATGGTAAAAATATACTTTAACCTCCATTAAAATACAAACATGGTTTTTAATAATTACCTTTGACCTAGCAAGTCAGGTCTATGTCCTCTGGGACAGAATATTATATGCGTTATATATATTTTTTAGATCAACTAGAGAATAATGTGCACACAAAATATACATAAAATTCGGTTGAATTGACACAAAAGATGTATCGACCTATGTTTAAAAAGAGATCGAACAAAATGGCAGAGATAAGTTGAAGAATATTTTTGTCATGAAGGATAACCGTAACTTGTAAATATTTGCCAATGATAATAAACAAGTCTTGACCAAATCTGATATCATTTAAATATACGAGTATAACAAAAGACTAGACATTGGGTTTCTGTTTGATATGATAAACACAGAAATCAATTGATTTCTGCTTATTATCTTTTTAGGCAATATAATATATATAAAATAGGTTTGTAAACACGTTGAAATTAATTTTGATATTTTCTTTTTAAAGAAGCTTAGAGACAATTATAATTTTTATTCAAATATCGGTAGTACTCAAATTTAAACACGAAAGTTTGCAACTTAAAAACTTCATTTATGATTATTTACAAATATTAATCATATTCAAATAATAAAATTGTGGTTTTCCCTTTGTAACATGAGATAATGATAAATAATAAAAGAAACAGAAAGCCTGTGTTGCTGTAAAAACTTTATTGTTAACAAATTTTCTGAGATCCACTCCATAGACGTGTATTATAAAGAATAAATTAGCAGTGAGAGACAAATATTAAATAGATTACATTTACATCATACATTAAATAAATACATTTATACATCGCTATAATACTATGACGCAATCAATTGACATAATTAAATTTAAATTTAAAAATGAAGTTAAGCTATAAAATTTTATAAGCTTTTAAACTATAAAAACTATAAAGTAAGAAGCAATCAATATAGGTACTGAAATGAATAATAGCGGTATCGATGGAAATAAAGATAAGGTGGACAAATTGTAAGAAAACAGCAGAAATGAGAGTGACGCAATCAATTGACATAATTAATTTAGAATAATGAAGGAAAGCTATAAAATGCTATAAAAAGCAGTCAATAGTACTGAAATGAGTAAATAGTGGTATCGATAGAAATAAAGAAAGAAAAGGTGAAACAATTTACAGAATACAACAGAAAGTGTAACGATTACATAGAAATTAAAAGATGAAAGTTTAAAGTTCGTTACATTCGAGTTTGCTAATGGTCGCTGGGTTTCTTCTTGAATGAATATGACTTCTTTATAACAGAGATTAAGTGGTTCGTTGTCTTTAGCCAGAAGTTGAAGTTTGATTGACGCGTTTGTTTGTGTTTGAAGATCGAGCTGGAATCGTTGTTGAGGTATCTTAAAAACACACTTCGATTAAACAGATATCCATTAAATAAACCTCAACAATAACCACCAACACCGAAAGAAAAGACGAACATACCATGAACAACCTCCTAAGTACTTCGAATTCCCGTACATAAACGATTCTAGCGATCGAAAAGTTCGCAACATATTCAATTCCCTACACCTTCCTGTCCGCATCTACCGTGAATCAACCACACTACAAAATTCGCTATTAAAAATATTAAATCGCAACCAACATGCAACACGGCAAGTTACCAAATCAAATCAAAATTAATTCACTCAAAAGGTTTTGTCTTTGAGAAAACTTGCTCCAAATGCGACAATACCTACATCGGCAGCTCAATCAGAGAACTTAACACCCGCGTCAAAGACCACCTCAATAACGATTCCAGCTCGATCTTCAAACACAAACAAACCCGTCATTCAAACTTCAACGTCTCGATTCTGGCTAAAGACAACGACCCACTCAATCTCCGCGTTAAAGAAGCAATATTTATTCAAAACCAGCGATCATTTGCAAACTCGAATGTAACAAACTTTTAACTTTCATCTTTTAATTTCTACGTACGTAATCGTCACACTTTCTGTTGTATTCTTTCAATTTATTCATCTTTTCTTTCTTTATTTCCATTGATACCGCTATTATTCAATTCAGTATTGATTGCTTCTTATAATATTTCATAGCTGTCCTTCATTTTTCAAATTTAAATTCAATTATCAATTGGTTGCGTCATATAGTATTATAGCGATGTAATGCTTTTAATCTATTTAATACTTGTCTCTCGCTGTTAATTTATTCTTTGTAATACACGTCTATGGAGTGGATCTCGGAAAATTTGTAAACAATTAAGTTTTTACAGCAACACAGGCTTTCTCTTTCTTTTATAAACATATTCAAATAGATAAATATGGCATTATAGTGTCTTATTTTTATGAGAATTTTATTCTGCGTGTAGGTACATACTTTTTAAAATGCACACGTGCTATAGAAATCCAATAATTATATTTCGGTTTTACAATAGCTGCTTCCTTGTTCTTTTCGAGAACCTAGTCTCGTAATTTCCTGACTGCATCCGCGCCATAGTATTGAGATGTATTAATCTAAAGCACGGGTTTGACAGGTATTGTCCAAATGTATGTATATATAC
Source organism: Invenusta paracnida (assembly GCA_036023295.1). Classification (NCBI taxonomy): domain Eukaryota; kingdom Metazoa; phylum Platyhelminthes; order Proseriata; family Coelogynoporidae; genus Invenusta; species Invenusta paracnida. The sequence goes on along the minus strand of JAYRBW010077917.1, from coordinate 397 downwards.
TACTCACTAAAGGAAATCATTTATATAGATACATACGTATAATCATTTCAATTTCATTACGGGAATTAGTTATACTGTCTGCACGAATCGTTTAAAATAGTTTAATTAATGAATTAGAAATAAATACTGAAAAATCATACACTTTTTGGATGCAAAACTAATGTCATGTAAAATTGGGATATACTATCGAAATATCTTCGATATATATTAAAAAATTAAACAAATACAAATACAAATACAAAAATATAAATATATACATGACAAGGGAAGATTTCAAATAATAAAATGTAAACATAAGAATAAAGTATGTCTACTTTTCTTTATTTACTGCATTTGAATTGTTTATAAAAAAATCTTTTTTTCAACAGTTTCATTACAAAAAACGATTTAGTTGTTA
>JAYRBW010077906.1:0-24428 GCA_036023295.1 Invenusta paracnida | reverse complement strand
AGAATTTATTGGTATTGCTCAAACCGCACTCTTGGTGTAAATACGATTGGGACATATATATACCAATACACCAACCAAATTTTGGTTAACATTTACATATATACGTGATTATATTTCATCGGGTAGAAATATATATAACACATTTCACAACTTGTTTACTGATTAATTATTGATTAATTACGAACATAATTTACTTTATTTATATCGATGGCTGGTATTCTCAGGTAGAAATTAATATCCCCGGAAAGACAGGAAAGATTCCTCTGGTTCGTATCCGCAATCCTTGGGGAAACGAAGCCGAATGGAAGGGTGCCTGGGGTGATAAGTCCCGCGAGTGGCAGCTTATTTCTGAGGCGGATCGGAATACTATGGGTCTAACGTTCGACGATGACGGCGAGTTCTGGTGAGTGATATAGCTTCCTTAGCTTTTCTTAGACATACTATTGACCACATTGGTGCTTTCATTGCTACACTATTATTTTATTGAAGTTGTTAGTTACTTCTGTAAACAGATTACATCCTACTATAAAGTTCAGCTCTTCTTTTAGTACGATCATTAGTTATGTGGAATTCTCTGTTGCCTTTGTTAGTGGCCACTACAAATGTGATACTGAGCTTTATTTGCATTTCTGTTATATTGGACACCATAGTGGAATGTGATGTGACTAAATTAATTTTTATTTGCTAAAATTTATCTCTTTTAAAAATACTTTCATTTTGTATTTTATATATTAAGCATTTATTTATTCTTAGGATATTAATATAACCATCTTCTTGCAATTTTTGAAATTATAATAGTTATTTACATAGTATTATGTAATTATTGAAAATAGAAAATTTATACTGGTCTACTATTTAACCTCCTACCGCACTAGTAAAACAAGAGATATTTGTCTAATTTAATTTTTATATCAAATGATCTGTATAAATTCTTAAATAGATTTTATTTCAGAATGTTTTTATCAGCGTGACTTACCCATTCATACAAACTTACTAATTATATGAAGATTATAATATTGTTAAAAGCTTTTAGAAAAAAATACTAATATTAGTTTTAAAGCTCAGGTGCTTTCAGAATTACTGATCTTTTAAGGCCTTCTCATAATTATATCTTCTTCACCACAGGATGTCCTACCAAGATTTCAAAGAAAACTTCATGAAGCTGGAGATCTGCAACTTGGGTCCTCAATCTATTCATAGCGATCAGATGGGTGGTAAACCGAAAACACGTTGGGAGATGTGTTTGGAGGGCGGAGCTTGGAAGAAAAAGGTCACTGCTGGAGGCTGCCGAAACTTCCTCGGTAATATATAAACATTATATCTTGCATGCTTCCTCGAGAATATTGTTTTTGTAGTTAAACAATAAATATGAGAATTTTCCATACTAGTACGGATTATTACTATTTTTGGAAAGAAAGAAATGTATATTTAAAGGTCTTATTCAGATTTTAGATAAGGTTTCAATGAAATTGAAACTTTCACTCCTTCTGTAATAATTCTGAAAATATTCTGTCATTTATGGTCGATTATGCAAAAATATATAATTCAGATTTACATGACGACGAAGTTAGTTTGACACAACATATTTTTTATCACTAAATATAAACATATGTACAAACTACTTTAAGAATAATTTTTAATACAAATAAGCTTCTATAATGATGTCATAAAAGGCCAAAATAATGTAATTTTAATACATTTTAAACAATGGTTTTACCATTTTATATAAGCACAATACAAGGTATCTTATAATAGTTTTAAAGAGGATCATAACTATCTGTATGAAATAATAAAAAAAAGATTTCATAATTTTAAAAATAATGTAATTTATGTGTCCGTCCGTTCATGTCAAAAGATATTTTAGACTTTTAGTTGATATTGGATTTGAATGAGACTTCTTTATAAATATTATAATAAATATACTCTATCACTGCACACACTGAAAGCTCTTTTCATCTATTTTGATCTGTTCAGATACCTTTTGGACAAATCCCCAGTTCTGCGTGAATGTAGTAGACCCCGATGACGATGACGATGAGAACAAGGGAACTATTGTGGTTGGTCTCATGCAGAAGGACATGCGCAAGAGAAGGAAGGAGGGGGTTGAAATGTACACTATTGGCTACTGCATCTACAAGGTGACTGAGTGGGTGGTGCAAAATATCGTCATGTTATGGCCATGTCAACTGTATTGTTCGTTGTGGGCCCTATATATCATTACACTTTATAGAGACCTTACTCGTCATATATATAGTATATTATAAACCACAATAACGCCAAATGGTCATTAATATTGGTCATTTTAGTACATACTATTTAGTTAATTATTCTATATTTTTGAGATAGTTTTTATATTGAACTCAAAATGGGGTCTTTTTTTATTACGTCATTCAGTGGAATATTTACTTTAATGATAAAATGAAGCAGTCAATACAATAAAATGTAACTAGTTAATTCACAAGTCGTTTCACAAGTGTCTCAAATGTAATTTTCTACCAATATCATTTACTTATTTTCTGTCCATCTTGATTTAGTTAAAAGTATTCTTAAAAAGAATTCGAACCAATATTTCTATTTAAAAAATTTAATGGAGCAATATAATGATAATTTAATACTAGAGGGTATTGCCTATTTTTACAGTTATATTAATTTCCTGTAGATTATTAGACAATTCTGTATCCTTTGGGTGTAAAGAATGTAAATTATTTGAAACCAATTTCTAGTTGATATATCGTTTTATTTATTATAAGTGAATTGCTAATATATTAGACCATTTTTATCACTCAAACACTTTTTATGAATATAGATATATATGTATGCTTCCTAGGCAAACATTTCTCGTAAAGTCTACAAAGAAACATACAAACAAGAATACTGTTTGGTTAATCCTTGTTTTAAATATGAATATTATATTATTATCAAACCTTCTTTTCTTCTCTGTCGATAAATATAGCTTCCTGACGTCGTGGACGGTGTACTGGATCTCAAATTTTTTAAGTTCAATGCCTCAGTGGCCAAGTCGCCCTCCTTCGTAAACATCCGTGAGGTCTGTGGACGTCACAAGTTGGAACCGGGCCGTTACTGCATCGTCCCCTCGACCTTCCAACCGGAGCAGGAGGCAGAGTTTCTTGTCCGAATTTTCTCGGAGAAAGCCAACGAGTCGGGGTGAGTTTCAAACGCCTAACTTATAATATCTAAATATTTTTGTATGGTAAAAGATGTTGCATAAATACATAAAGATGACTGCGCAAAAGATGTTTGTCTACTAGTTTCCTAAAAATGGAAGCACGACATTCCATGGCACAACCAGGAAAATTATTTGTTCTTTTCATTAAAGATGAGTTTAAAAATATTTTCTTGTCCTTTTCTATAAGAAATTTTCAAAAGGAACTCCACCCTTTTGTTTCACTGGGCCTGTCCAAAATCTATAAAACGTTTTTGACTATGTTAACAAATAATTAAAAAATATAAAGTAATGCTCGTATTGTTATTTTCGAAACATACACGTGATAGAAATATGAGATTATTTATATTATTATATTAACATGTAAATTAACAAATATTAATATAAATTCAAATCCCCTTTTCTTATGCGGCGCCGAATATCAGTAGTTTTTACTTTTAAACTCCACCAAATAGAGCTTTTAAGACTAGCGTAGCTATTGGTAGTGAATATTGTTTCCTTTTATTCGGAAGGTTGGTGGTGTAACGCTATAACAAAGCAACTTTAAGAATTTTATGAACTAACAGTGCTACTATGTTGAGTTAATTATTTAATTCGTTGTTTTGAATTAATTTCATTCAATTACATTGTTTTTTATCTAGGCAAAACTTTCAGTGTATTTTACCGTGTTTTTTATTATAAATGGGCAAACTACATGAAAGTATTCTTCTGCGTATCAATTAATTTTTATGTAATTTAATTATAAATCGTATATCTATTTATATTATTTTTTCTTTCTTATTTTTACAGAGAACTCGATGAAACGACTGGAATGTCCCAAGTTGAGGTATGTTTGCATGCATGATCTGTCATCACTCTCATCTCATTACTACTGTATTAAAAGCACTACTATTGAGCACCACTATCTATGTCGCCTTACGCCTTGGTTGATCTGTCCTTTATTAAGCTTTGTATATCATCAGCCCCAGTTTTTACCATTGGTGAAATGTATTTGACTTTTTAAATATAGTATATTAGACGCTTTCTCCAACTACTTGATAAATTATGTATAACCTCTCGTTGCAGACAATTATTGTAATGACATGTAACTTATTGACTTACTTATCTTAGTAGTGTTAAATAGTTTTTGTATTGATTTAGTTGCACTTAAATTATGATTTTAATATTAAAATAACGCATGGTTCTTACTTAAATTATTTTCAAGTCATTTATTTATTTATGCACGATTAAACTGCTTTTAAAATATTGATAATGTAGCTTAACTATTTACTTAAAACTAAGGAATTCAACAATTGCCTATTTTCGGAAAACAATTTGGCTTAGATTTAATATTCATAGATGTGTGAATTGTTATAACTTTTTTTACTAAGTATTTAGTTTTTGGAATAAGTGAAATCTTTAATTTAATATCAGAGAAGTTGAACTTTAATGAGTCTTCATTCGTAGAAATGCTATTAATTTCAAAAGAAGTTAACACGTAGGAATTAATCTGTAAAGTTTTAGCGAAATAAATTATGGAATATTTTGTTGAAGCAGTTAATAATTATTAATATTAATATTAATAATTATTTATTAGTTAAGTTAGTTATTATTAGTTTTAGTATATTATTTCTTTGCTGGAAATGCTTCTTCGAATGAATAATTATAAATTTACTACATTTTTTTCTTTTTATAGTAATTATATTACATTTCCAAATTGCTTCCTTTTTACTGCTTATGCCTTTCACCTGAGCTGAATTTCCAATTATAGCTGTATTTAGTATATCTATTTTTTATGATAGCCCTTATAATGACCCCTTTTCTTGTCTTGCTATTATTATTAATAAATTATTTCTACCGTTTGCGGAGCTTCTAAATTAGTTCCTGTATACTTTTGTACAAAATGCAGCCTTACACTGCTCTTATGATATCTTGCAACCCTTGTATTGTGTATAGAGGAGTGTTTCGAGATACCCGTACCTTTAATCCGTATTAATTACACACACCGAATTATCCTTCTTTAATGCATCTTTCACAACTAGTTATCACTTTCATAGTCTACCTACTACAATATTTCCTTAGTAACGTTTCGTAAACACTATCATTTTAGTCGCCTTCTTTACCAAACGCATTTTATATATTATACTTTCATAATATTAGCTTAATGGTTATGGTGGTTATAGCCTGATAGCCTTTAACCTTTATTTTACTTTTTGTGTGCTTTTGGATTGGCGCTCCCCCTATTTAAAGGTTGTATCCCCTACATCAAAGGCTGCCGATGATTCGGCAAAGCAGACTAATTCCACCGGCCCCGTGAGTATTGTACACATAATGACCCCATGAAAATCTATTCGGCGTCTACGTCACGTAACCAATAATATTGCTATGTATAATGTGCATATATAATGCGTATATTATGTTATATATTCTTTCTGCTCGTTTATGTTTTTTGTGAAATATATTTAAGGACGTTTAACTGGTCATCCTGATTGCTCGAATCTGTTGAGCGTATTATTGTACTTTTTTATTTAAGAGATAGCAAATTTGGTACACCTTAATTTTAATTTGTCATACTTTAAATTTAGTGTACTACTAATAAATGTAATTATTAATCGACTTCTCTTATGGTTCTAAAGTGCTGCAAAGACAAATAATAAAAAAATTGATAAAATGAATTTTCACTTTTAATCTAAATATTATATAATGCATATCATTTTAACTGGGACATAATGAGCAGATAAAAATTATGATTGATAAAATTGCACACTCAATACTCAATATGCTTACCTGTAAGTAAGTATATTCACAGTATACTTTCGAGAAAGATTCTGGTCGTATTGGAAAAAGCCCTGTACTGGAGAGGTGAAGCTGTCTTTTGCTGGACTATTTTTCTTTGACCACATCCTCGAAATGGTGCAATAAAAATATTTCATATTAGTTAACAAGTTTTTTTTAGTTGTACCGATTTTTTTCTTTGGGTGTTTTCATTTGTAAATTGACGGTTTGGTATCCTTTTTAGTACTTCTTTGAGGGTCTAAAGAGGTTTAAGTTTAGGAAAATTATATTATCAAAATATGCTTTAACTGAATCAAATTTTGTGTTATTTCTGAATTAAATTTCTCTCCAGTTGAAATAATATTGAAATTGAAATCTCACCAGGCCTGTTATAACTATAAAGTTTTAATTATTCAATTTTCAAATTGAATCCAATGTGTCAATATACAAATTATTTTATGTGTTACTATTTGTGCTGTTATATGTATGTTATAACGAACTATAATTTTTGATTTAACTATTCCATGTAGAATTGAAGTTTTTATTAAATCATATATTTACATTTGTATTGCGAACTGGAAAGGTTTTCTCAATTAGTGTTTTTTATTTCTAAATTCCTATTTTTACGTCAGTATTAATTAGTTTATTTTTATTTGTTTATTTGTTTGTAAATATGATTGTGTTAACTCTACTGTTTTGTATTTCTCATATACTACTATATTATATTTATTTTTGTCTTATTATAGTATATGAATCCCAGATTTGATATATTAAATATAATTAAGTCAATATATAAGCAATTTTAAAATCTAATTGAATATATGCATGGGTCTATGGTACATTATGAAATTTATAAATATATATCGGTTCAAGGCGTCTACATATATTTTTTACTTAAAATCTAATATTATTTAGCATGAAGCGAAATACATGTATGTATAATTTATTGAAACATGATTTTTTTAAAGATAATTTTCTAAAGATAAAAAATACATATTTAAAATCGAATCATTGATATTATGTTTTATGCAATATGTAATTTATGTTGTTCAATTATATATCTATACTATCTATATAGTTAAAATGTATCCAGGTACATTCTTATTTATACATTCATAATGTAATATATTTTAGATCATTTGTTGATTTTCGTCAGTTTTGGTATTTCCTTTCTGTAGGTATTGTTATAATTATAACTTAACAGTTTTAATATTTTTAGTAATCCCGGATTTGTCAAATTGAAATTAAATTTATGTTATTTTCTTCGGAAATAATTTTAATGTTTAATTATTTTATGGTATGGAAATTATACCTTGGTTGAAGATGAATTAAGTCATTTGGTGTTTTATTGTTTTGCAATGTAAAAGAATCTGCAGCGTATTGTGTGATTAGCATATATACCTAAAGTTCACTTTTAATCCACAGTTTCTTTATACTGGTTTTTTCTGTAGGTATTGATTAATGCTTTATATGAATCTTAGTAATATCAGAAAAATTATATTAATTTTTATATTATTGTGCATGTGGCTTTTCAATAATATATTTTAATCTTAATTTTTAATGAATATTCGTCTTATTTTAATACTGAAAATTGATTTTATTTCCTAGTAAATTTTAAAATATATATATTTATAATATAAATTCAGTTTTCCTTAAATTTTGTTATTGATTAAGCTTATATATGTCAATATTTTATTATTATTTTATATATATATGCTTTTTGTTAAAACTTTTGACGTATAATAAAAAATGCTAATGATTTATAAATACCTCTAGCGGCATGATTTAGTATAGATACTTTTTAATTCTCTCTTATATAGTTTAACTTGAGAAATTTCAAAAAGTAGAAAGATATATTAATTTGTACAATTTATTTATATATACAATGTTAATAAAATTATGATACTAAAGGCACTTATTTAATGTGCTACTAAAGTAGACATTGTGTATGTGTATCTAAAATACGAGTGTATTTTACTTAGAATATATAATTTTAAAATATTCTTTCACTGTTATTTATAAAATAATTTTTTTATCTATCAAAGTACTTTTGTCGATAATTTTGATAAATATCGGAATGAACTACATACATGTATATAAACATTCTTTTAGCCAAGAAAACTCCTTCTTGTACATTGGAGATGATCGTTAATATTGTGTATGTGTGTGTACATTCATTTCCTTGTGAGTAGAAGCCGAAAGAGACGACACCACAGGAGGACGCTCAGGTCGCAGCACTCCGCCAGTCCTTCAAACAGATTGCCGGAGAGGATCTCGAAATCGACGCTTACGAGCTTCGGGATATCCTCAATGCTGCCTTCAAGAAGGGTATGTACAGTATTAGATAGTTTAGCCAGTCCAACCAAATCGGTTAATTCAGTTCAACTCCCAATCTCAATTTGGGTTTTATTTTATACCTGTTGTCTTATAGCTTCAGATAGCGTTAACTTTTATTTTCCTTTGTGTGTGCATAGCTGCTTATGTATATTAAATGTTAAAATTAGATTTGTAACTTTTCTACTTTTATATTTTAGTTCTGGTCATATGGGATAGACTTGTGCTAATTCGACTTTATTATTTGTTTGTATTGGCCAACATTAAATTTATAATTTATTTAATATTGCTTGAATATACTCATTTTTAATGTATTCTGTATTATTATTTTTACTGAATTAAAAATTTTGCGCGTTTATTTTAAGTGTTTGTAATTTTTGTGCTTACAGCTTACATATGATTTTTGTTTTTATTTGTACATGTTATTATGCCGTTAACTTTGAGAAATTACGTATAATATGCATAATTCACAAGAAGTATACAAATATAACATTTAATGATATTTTACACTGTTATCGTCGACTGATTTTTATATACCACTTTTCTTATTTGTTTTCAGACAGAAAATGTGGCTATAGTAAATATTGTTTGATACACTTTAGTGGAAAAATATGTATTCGTCTCTATGCTCTATAAAAATGAAATAAATTATTAGTTAGATTTATTTTTGCAAACTGGTTTTTGTATTATAAATGTGTAATATGTTATCTAATTATTGACATCTGCTGGGCATCGCCAATTTACAGAATACTAATATTGTAATGATATAATTTACTGAACTAATAGTATAAATCGTTTATCTAATTATTCACACTGTATGTTTGTACGAATAACATTTAAAACTATTACAGAAAGCGAAAATTTAACTAAACAAATTATATAAGTTAAAAGTTATTTGTTTTTTAAAATGTTCTTTTCTATAGTGTTATAGAGACCTATACATATATATTTTAAATTAAAATAATTGTTTCCATTGCTATTCAAATTATTTCGCTCATTTTGGTGTGTAAAATTATAATTGCGTGATTAAACATATCGTTTTCGTGACAAATAGATGTTGTTTATTGATAAAAGTTAATGAATGTTTGGACTTGGAGTATTATTTTTATTGTTAAACATTATTGTGAATGTATACATATATGTTTTCTTAAGTCAAAATTTAATTGTATAAATCGGTGGTTTGCTCTGTGCAGCATTTAATAAAATATAGAAGCAAAGCAATCGCTTGCTGCAGTATATTTGTTATATTTTGCAAAGCGGTTTCTTTACTTCTATATAAAATTTAATTGATCTGAAGTAGTAATTTTTATAAAAATTTCCCACCTCCAATCTGCATTATTTGCTTATTTGTTCTAATTTTCAACATTAATTTGTTGTTTTGCTTTATATAAACAATGTTATTATATGGATAATCAATCCGACTATATGTAGTATCACTGTGATTATTTTTTGTATTTTTGTTAATCTCATTGCTTGTATTTTTTCTGTGTGTTTTATATCTTATCTAGCTCAACCAGGTAAGTAATTTAAGTAGTCAAGTCTTTATTTATTGTTATCACTTAGGATGGTTAAACAGCTTCGTTAGACATAATATTATGACTCTTAATATAATGTACTTTATTACACTTAATGATAATTATAATATATACCCATGACTATCCCTTTTTATTAATTAACGGACTATTTTATCATAAAATACTAATAATTACATACTTATTAATTAATTATTTAACTATATTCGAGTTAATTATTGCGTTCATTTCTCTACGCGACCGTGTCTTATATATGTGTACATATATACAATACGTGAATAATATTTTTTATATATTACGCTTTCATTTCATATCATATCTGCACTTATTAATACTATGTATATGCTATTTAAGTCTAGCATAAACTAGATTGCGAAACGTTTATTTCGTGTGTACTGTAAGATCTCTCTTGGTTTAAGCCATACATTGTCAATTGTTATTTTGTGAACAAAAGTATCCTATCCCTCGCCGTTCAAAGGCACTTTTAAGGCAATGCCTTTGCCCATATTACATATTATTTGTATTTATACAAAGTAGAACTTTTGTGAATTTGCCCAGACACTTGAATTGTAAAATGTGTGTTGTTCACATGCAGTAATATTTGGAAAATATTTAAAGCATTAGTCGTGTTTGCTACCTACATTATAGCCTATTATTTTTTAATATTACATTACTTTTTCGCGCAAACTGTTCTATATATACTAATGTAATAATTTGTTTGTACATATAAGCTTTTACTAGTGCTTCACTAACCATATAAAAGATAGCTGACTGTAATAATAACTATTTGTTTACACAGTACGTAAATTACTCAGGCTTATCCACCTCATATCCGATAATTACTGCCTAGGCTTTTACTATGCTTTCTAACATCTGTATGACCCACTGGGAGTTAGTATTTTAATTGAATTTTACTTTTCTCCGTTCTTTCATTTTTATCACATCGAAGGTATGATGTTTGTTATTTATAGAAGAAAATTTCTTTGGTGACCAGACTACGTTTCATTTCTTATCACGATTGTATGTCGTCATTAGTAAGAGTGCATTTATTACAAATTTAAGATAACAAAAAAATTCAGCAGAAATCTCACTTTGACTAAAAGCAGTCTGTATATATATATTTATACTTTATTGAATATAATAGAATTGTAAGTAATTTTCAATTGGATAATAAATGTTGCATTTCGATTTATTTTACATAATTTTACAAAATATATCAATTTAATAATTTAGATTATAATTAATAATGATTAATTAGCAAAATTATATTGTTAGATTATTTGTATTATTAATAACTTATACATATATAATATAATGTATAATGTATATTAATTATTAACACTCTTACTGATTATGTGTTAATTAATAGTTTCAATATCCAAAATATAGTATATAGGACATGACATATATATACTCAAAATTTTAAATGACTAAAAGGTTTTCGCAACACTCATAATTTGCAACTTTTATTCAAGTCGAATTTTTATAATTTTTATTCAGGTTATTTATCTTAAAACATCACTGAATACTATTAGATATTATTTTAATACCAAGTAATCGTATTCTACGTTTATTAAACTCGTAGTATTTGCGTCAGTATATTTACTGAATACTTTTAAATATTATTTTAATACCAAATAATCATATTCTACGTAAAGCTAAATAGCATAATTATTTTTATATGAAATTTTTATAGTATTTTCTGACTATCTAAACACATTCTTCACCATTGCAGTGTTTTATAATATGAGTGCGATTGAACTTCTATACACATCATGATTTTTATTATGCATTATTTGTTTATTTTATGAAGATCTTTTAGTAGTTCATCTATACTTATTTCGAGCTATTTATATTTAAATAATAACATAGTACGTTATAATTACGTTAATATATAGTATAATGTAGGTATACTAAACTTATACTATACTAGGTATATACATACATATATATTTAATATTTGTAAAAGTTTTATAAATTATTTTAGGAAAGTAGAATTATTTACTGCAGGTTATCATTTTCTATTTACAATCCATTTCTATATTATTTATATCTATTAGTAGTGCGACTATAAATTACTATTTTTTATGAAGCGTAATGTAGATTTCATTATTTTTAAATGCATGTTTGTTAATTATATATGTATATATTTTTAAATTAATAATTGTAAATATTATTGCATATCAGTATGACAAGTATTTGTAGTTAAGCGGGAATTTCTGTTTCTTATTCATTGTTATACTTATTATAACTAACACATATTTGTATTACTTACTTTCTATCTTTTGACTACATTTTGTGGTGTCTACACTAATACAATACTATTGCCTGGTTTGCGAGACGTTGAAATTAGTTTGTTTTTCGTATTATTTAGTGTGTGGTGTATTAAAACGATCCATTTGCCTGTTAGATTTTCATTACCTTGAACATTTTTTTCCTTGAATGAAGTGTGTGTTCTTCAGACAAATCGTTTATAACAGTTTTTTGTGTTCTCTTGGGTGGTCGTCTTTTGTGATTATAGTCATTTTCATACATTATGAAGTACTCTGACTGTTTCAATTTTCACTTCATATAATCTATAGGGAACTTGAAGGGCGTTTTGTCCATGGGAATTGTTGATGACCATGGTAAGTATTGTCAAGGAGATTGATATTAGGATTGATAGCACGGATCAATTATGTGCTTGTGTGTTTGGAGGCTGCAATTACCTTTAAAAAGTCTAATATTCAATACTATTCATCATTTGCAGTGAAACTCAAATACTGACGAGTTTGATTTTAAGTTTGACACAGCTTTGTTGACTTGGGAATGTGTCCTTGTCTGTATTATGAACTTGATTAGTTGATTTTATATTAACAGTTCGTTTGGTCTTCCTTCTTAACAAAAATACGAATGGTTCTTCCATTTTTCACCTTACATTATAAAAGAACGTATAGCTTATTGTTTGATATATTACGTGAATTTGTAAACTGCATGTTGCTTTAGTTTTACCTTATAGAAGATATCCTTACAAGAAGCTTACTACTGGAATGTTATGTACTACCAATACCTTGAAAACTAGTGTGATGCTATATAATTCATTTGAAAGTCCTTTCAAGAAGCTTACTACTGGAATGTTATGCACTATCAATACCTTCAAAACCATTAGTGTGATGCTATATAATTCATTTGAAAGTTTATAAACTTTCACTTTATGTTTAATTTTTTTTTCTCTTATCTACTTCATAGATTTAGACATAAATATAAATTTTGAAATGAATAAATTACATGCGTTAGATGCAATACCAGCTATAACCAAAAGTATATAGCCGGATTAGAACCCGGGACCTCTGGCACAATATTGCTAAACATTCGACTAGTGCTCTTTATGTTTAGCAGTAAGTTTGGGCTCTCATTCCAAGGTTCTAATTTGGCTATGTACTCTTGGTTATAGCGGGTATTGCATCTAACACATTCATGCCCATAAGTTATTAATTTCAAGATATTTCATTTACCTTCTTTGTGGTCATATCCAAATAAATAAAATACATTTTATTAATGTCAATATTTAAAGAATACTTTTATTCTTCAATTATATAAACTACAATGAAGATTTTGTCATATTCCACTATTTTCCCTATATTCAACTATAGTAGTTTTTTGGTATTTTTTCTTCAGTGTGATACATATTTCTGTAGATAATTAATTGCAGCATAGTTGAATTTTTTCGAAATAATCATTAGAATATTAAATGGTTTACTTTACATTGTTTATTTCGAATTTTTAAATCTTTGACGTTTTTTTCACATTTTCAATGTTTTTCAAAAATATAAAAAGGCAACATGGTTTATAAATTGGCATACATTTTAATGTTTATTTTGTTTTACTGTACCTAATTAATTTCAGAATTCGAGTTCGATGGATTTGGCCTGGAAACTTGCCGTAGTATGGTTGCAATGATGGATGTATCCTTTGTTTAAACTTGTAATATATAGTTGCCGATTAAAACTAATACAAAATAATTTTTTTAGATAATTTTATTTAAAACAAAGCAATATTAAACTTTTTATTCAATTATGTGTACATATTTATAATTTTATAATTATACATTTATTAAAATCATGGCATAATTTATGCATTATTAGGAATAAAATGATTGCATTTATTGAAAAATCTGTTGTATTATAATTTTAAATTATCACTTTTTTCTAGATATAATTGATTGCTTAATTAAATGTTGTGGAATCAAAGTCGATATAAGATAATCTGTTAAAAGTACTCAATTTTCACTTCCTTGACTTGCATGATTATTGACTACAACAGGTCGACCAATCAGGAAAACTTGGTTTTGATGAGTTCAAAGATCTTTGGTCTGATCTACGACTTTGGAAGGTGGGTTTTTTATTTAATGGAGACGGGATAAGTTTTAAAAAATATGAAGCAAACAAAAATCATCAAAATGGTTAAATATATGAATTTTGCAAATCTAAAACTATTTAATCTTTATTATAACTCATAATTTACACAAATATTTAGTAAAACTGGCATAATGTCATACTAATTTAATGTTAAATTTTTAACATTTCTTTTTAATTATTTGAACTACAATGATTTAATTATCATTAACACATTTTGGAATTACAATATGATTTGCTGAAAATTGTTATTTTTATTGTATTTTTATAGCCTTTTATTTTAAATAATTTTACTAACCTAAAAAATAAATCATTAAAAGATACATTATTCTAAATAATAAAACAAACATTTTGTGTTTACTATTTAAAAAAAGATATTTCATCTAAAGTGAAATATTTTTGTAATGATTTAATTAGTTAATCCATGCATTTGCTGCTTTTTGTAGACCGTTTTCAAGAAATTTGACGCAGACAAGAGTGGCAACATGAATTCCTACGAATTGAGGCAAGCCTTGGGAGCTGTTGGTAAGGTTCTTTCTAATAATAACTTCAACTGTATAGTTTACAGTCTTAATTTATGCTCAATTTCAAAAGATATTTATATATATACATACGTACACAACTCTGAAATTAATCAATTAGAAATACTTGTAAGCACATGCCAGGTTGTTTTTTTATTATTAGGATACATATTCGAGTAAAAGACTGTAAGAATTTAATAAAGATGATACGAATGACAAATACGAGCATTTAAGTATAATTTCTTTACATTGTTTAATTATTATAATATAAATCAGTAAAGTTAATCAGTGGGATTAAGCAGATATATTCTTGAATAATCAGGAAATACAAACCTACGGTGTTTCCGCAATTAATAGCCCTCGGCTATTATTTCAAAAGTGTGAGTAAAATCCCGGCTATTAATAGAGGCCCAGCTATTATTCCAATTATGCAAATTATACCGCGACCATTATTAGAGATCCGGCTATTAATGCGGAAACACGGTAATTCATTACCCATATCCAGCAGTATGTTTAAGTTCCTATAATATTTAATCTAGTTGTTTTTAGTTTTTCAGAGTAAAACCACATACTCTGTATTTACCTCATACATATCTCCCATGATTCCTTAAAAGAATTAGAATTGGTCAATATATAATTGTAAAATAATAATGCTTTAAAACATTTCAATTGAAATAATTTCATCTACTATAAATTCCAATCAGATTAAATGTGATCGCTGGATTTCAAATATGTAGAATTTTATACGATAATCATTTAACAAGTTTAAACGTGTATATCCACAGATATTGAATAATGCATTTAACTGGATCTAAAATCTAAGAAGTTATCTGAAAATTTTGATTTTCAATTGCCGGTATTTAATCAGATTTTGTTCAATGCTTTACATTAATCTGGCAAAGCAATCAATATTTAAATGCCTTGCAAGACTACGGTACGACAAAATAAAAACCAAAATTGATAATATGGCGACGATTAAATTTGCTATTGGCTTTCTTAGATCTCTGTGTGTATATATATATATGTACATCTATATAATTTATGAAATTATTCGATATCTATGGGTATATTAATATTTAATAATTCATATGCTCTGCTGTGTTAGTAAATATACATTACAATAAAAGTACCTATGTACATTTTAAAAATTATATGGATATTTATCTCTTACTTACAATTATATATATATATTTTTAAGAGAAATATGTTATTGATATATAAGATATTTTTAACTTATCCCACCTAAATCTAATACTGTTTTAATATAGTTACCTATTGAATGTTACTTCATCCAAAAGATACGGTGTTGTTCTTCAAATTTATTCCTTTCTAACTAAGTACTGTTTAAAATTATGTACTATATTTGAAAACTATAAAACTCTTTTGCATTAAAATAAATGAGCTAGACGAATCGAGATGACATCATTAATAAATAACTGCCAGAACTATAAAAAATAATATTTACCAAGTGCTATTAACAGGTATTCCTATAGTATTTCTTAATATTTCCATGTTTGCTTCACTACTTCCTTGTGCAACACAACAGGTTTCAAGGTGAACAACAAGATCTTCAACGGTCTGGTTATGCGGTACTCTTCTAAGGGCGGTCAAGTTCAGTTTGATGACTACATCCTCTGCTGCAGTCGACTCAAGACGATCTTCGAGACCTTCAGGGCACAGAAAAAGGACTCTCAAGGAAACGCAGTCTTCGATCAAAACACGGTTAGATATATACTTATTTTATACAATAATAATTTCCGAATAAGTATTATTGTGTGAGAAAATCATAGTTAAACATTAACAGTTTGAACAATTGTTTGAATTTCAAATAAAAAAAACTACAACATTTTTTACTAAATAATCTTTAATAAAGTTATACAACATTCTAAATTATATAACTAAACTGTAATACACTTAAATAATATTTATTTTTATGATATTTATATTGGATTATATGTAATATCATTTGGCAATTTTATTTTGCTTTATAAGAGATTTCATGATTTCATCGACCCAAAATTGATTTTTTTGTTATACATACACAATAATTATTACATAATTATGTTTTCCATATTTTAAATGTGTATATTAGAAATGACAATAATTTGGAAAATGTGTTATTATTTCTAATATTTAGTGTTTAATTTTAATTACCTAAAAGTATTCTACTTTAATAACAATTTTATTGGTAAGATTATTTTTTCTATTAATTCTATTTTTGTAGTATTATAATTGTATTTTTAAGCTTCCTGCTTTAAAATATATTTTTAGATTTTATAGGTTTTCCCGATCAAATAAATACGGAAGACAGAACAAATGCGTCCACGTCAGATCAAATAGAGACGGCTGAGATTTAAATTTTAAAATCGCGTATTTCGTCTGACCAAATGCGTCCAAGCAAAAATAAATGTTCACAAAATTATTATATACAGCATTTAGAGATTATAATGTAAACTAAGAGTTAATATGTATGTATCGTGGCATGTTAAATTAAAGCCTTTTGTATAGGTATGACAGTATGTATATAAATACACATAAAAACAATTATCCATAATGCAAACTATATATACCATATCATGCGTAAAATAAATAATAGAGCTAAAATTAACTAAATTTAATGCATTAGAGCGTAATATTTTCAGGCTAGTACTGGCATAAATATACAGATAACTACTATATATATTTTAATATATCATCCTATATAATAATTTTAATACATGTAATATTTTGAAAATAATATTTAGTACACTATATATACCGTATAAATATTACGAACTTATTTATATATAGGACTGCGAATGGTTAATTTAATTTCAGGCGCCCATTTGTAAGTTACTGCCCTACATGAAAAAATCCTAGAAAAAACACATAACAATAACCTATAATAGGTTATTAAAATATGAATAAATGGAAAAATTATTTATATTTAGAAATAGTTATTAATTTGATTTTTGATCATAAAACATTATTAAACAAGTGTCAGATAATCTATCCAACACTTAATTTTTATGAAGAAAAAATTGCACAGAAAAACATTGACATAGGAAGAATCAGTGTAAAAAACTAGACAACTGTTTTTAATATCTTTTTAATATCTATTAAGGGTAGCCTGTAATATCAAAAAAATAAAACAAGTGTCGGATAAATCTATCCGACACTTGTTGTATACTGATGACATTTTTCAAATCTACCATTTAATCAAAATATAACAAACTTTAAACAAAAACACATCTAACAATAACCTATAATAGGATATTAGGGTGGTATTTTAAAACCGATCTTGAGACCCGAGCTGATCTTGAGATTAGGTTTTATATGTATTTTTCCTATTCTAATCTAGTCTTAAGATCAGCTCGAGTCTCAAGATCGGTTTTAAAATATCACCTTCAGTATACAAGAAGTGTTGGATAGATTTATCCAACACTTGTTTCCTTTTTTTATATTACAGGCTACCCTTAATAGATATTAAAAAGATATTAAAAACAGTTGTCTAGTGTCGGATGATTAAGTGTCAGGATAATATTATACTCATAATTAACAAGTAACCCTTATACAGTACTAAAAGCTGGTGGCCACAACCATACCATGATTATCAAGCATCTCACTATCCTTCACAATATATAAATTTAATTACATTTATTTTTTGTTTATTTTTTTCCAAATAAAATTGAGTTTGGGGAGTAAAATACAATATTGCCCTTTTTCAAGTAATAAAGTTTTTGTAGTACTCAAGTAGTAGTACTAGTGTAGTACTCTGTTGAGTAGTACTAAATATTTGTTATTAATTATTATAAATATGTCTATGACTATATAATTATATATATTCAATTATATAGTCATAGCATAGGCATACTATAGTCATATTACTCATATAGTGGCTAATAGTAATACTAATAGTATTAGTAGTATTACTAATACTAGTATTAATGTTATTGCACTGTTAAAAAAGTTGGATTGGATGGTAAAATTTAAAGCTTTACATTGTAATGCTTTTTTAATATATAAAGGTGCCTTTTTAATTAAAGTCAAACTAATTTTAATGGCAATATGCAATAGTAAAATAAATGTCCAGAAGCCAAATTGAAATAGCCTGCAATGCCAAAAGCTACACAAATCGATTGTAATTAATGTAATTCAATGCGGCATGATCTTAATACAAATACAAATATGAATACAACTGTATAATGTTTATTCAACTTACGAAATAAATATTTAATAACAATGCAAGTAAGAATAAATAAAACTTCATTGTTCACTTCAGAAGACAGATTTTTATATTATGCGGTATTGACAGTATTTAAACACTAGCGAAACAAACATAAAAAAATATGTAGGTATGCACATCATAAAAATATAAATTGATTTATATCTCTTTGGTGTCCATATTGTGCAATGCTCACGGTACGCTGGATCACTAACAACAATCTAATTAGGCTGACTTAGGTGATATGGAATTTCCTCTATCGTCCTAGACATGACTCATGTCACGAGGCCTTCGCTCATGGTCTGCAATTGATCCAATTCGGTATATAGATCAAAATTCATGCATTATTTTGCCCAGAGATATAAAATACAGTGAGATACAATAATATATTTCTATTATTTGGGTTTTGTAGGAAACTGTGAACAGGTTGTACTATTTCGTTTCACTCTTTTGTTTTATCTTATTGTATTATCTTCAAATATACATAGAATAATTTATACTTCAATAATAGGATTAAAGATAAATCAATGAGATAAAATAATTTTTGTCCTATATGCATTTTAGACAAAATGGCTGATTCTGACAGAGAAGGGAATTCCCTCCATATCAGGAGGCGCTCGAGCGCCAATCCGATCACGTCGGCAACCAATATTATAGCCACAGCTGCAATAGAGCAGACGATTTTTTTAGTCATACCACTGGTAAATGCAGCATGAGCTGGCCACATTTAACTGTCTTTCTGCTATAATAAAAACACCTTTCATTTCTTTCATTGCCTTCAAAATTCATTGACTTTCGCACTTAATAAATTATCTTGTGTAACGTAAACAACAAGAGACCTAGGCACGTTACACAAATTCTCCAATTTTCCAATTTACAGACAAGTTCTCGTACCACTGCCCAACGTGCTTCATACTCACACGATCGCCATATTTATTCAGTAGAAACATCGTTTTCTCCTGATTTATACAGGTGGACTGACGTACTTCATAATAAGCATCATGGGAACATGAACAACCTCATCTATCGTCTACTATAAGGTAGAAAAATTTGCAATTTTTCGTCTCACACGGCCCATAAACTTTTCCTAAACAATTTTCTCACATTTCTTTTTTCAAGCGGGCATCTTTATTTTATTTTCATACATAATTGTAACAACCTTATTTTTTTTCTTTGTAAATAATAGCGATTAATAATCGTATCTTTGCATTGCTTTCCATATTGTAATACGCATATATCGGTTTTTCTCATTATTATTTCATCTCTTTCATATCTTTGCCGTTTGTGCTTGCAATATCACGAGATCGACGCTAAAATTTTCTTTTCTCATCAGATAAAAATTGTTCGTATTTATTACTATTTGCAAGATAATTGCGAAATCGACGCCAATATTTTCAATTACAAACTATCTTTTGACATAAAGTCACAGACAATAACATTTTATTTAGTATTGTATGCGATAATTACTGCAGTTATATTGATATGTATACTATTTTTGTTATTCTACAACTGTAATAATTCTATTTTGGTATTTTATTTATTTTTGACAATTTATATAACACTACCATTTTTTTGTCTATTTTTGTAACCTCTATCAGGTTAAGCGCTGCCCAAATTTATATTTTTCCACACAATTGTTTTCATTAAAATATTTATTTATATAAACATCGTAAAGGTAATCAAAAAACAATAGTGCGCAGTGTGTCTGTATTCTCATAGATTGCGTCATTGCAGAACACGGCTTTCGTAATGTCCACTCGCAATACACCAAGAGACGACATTAATGGTAACTATTCCAACACCAGTTGTTGATTATGTACACACAACAGAAGTTTTGCTGCAGGATCCACCACCCATGAAAGTAGATGATAACTTATCATTTGCGAAAGAGTCCCCCAGAAGCAGCACAGTTTAGTGCTCATGAGCTTCCAATCTTTCGTCTGCCACGCACACCTGTCCGCTCTTCAGTGTCGACACTCTTTTTCCTTCAGCATTCGCGCAACTATATGGTTATGATGAACCAATTGCGACTGGAACAGTTACAACAAAGAAGAATTGATGACGTTCGAAGAGAAGAAGAGAGCGCGTAGAGACGATTAGAGAATGAATGGAAGCAAGAGGAAAAGAAAAGAAAAGGAGGCAAAAAGAGGAAAGAGAATGACATTAGAAAGAAAAAGAAAAGTACAGAGAGAAAAAAGTGAAAGCAGAAAGAAAAGTGAGTGATAGAAAAAAGAGAAAGCGAAAGAGAAGAGAGAGAGAAAAAGAGAAAGCAGGAAGAGAAGAGAAAGAGAGAAATTAGAACGGGAAGATCGTCTTTTGTTTCTTCAGACATTAACAGAAATTCAACAAAGGCTGTATATTCTGTCTCCAACAGTACTCTCTCCGTAAATTTTTCTGTATGCAAGCAGGAGAATAATCAACCTAAAGGCTATCGTAACTCTACGCCACCGCCACCTCCTTTTCTACCCAACCAAGTTCCAAAACACACTCTGTCCTTCGAGTTTTTTAAATGAAGTACTCAATAGTCTCTGCCCTACATTCGATATTGGCAGAACAGCAACCGCCGCATATAACCCGCGGTGTGATGGCAAAGTATAGAGAGCCATCAAAATAATTAAACAACTGGAGAAAGCAGTACAGGCTCAGTTTCCAAAAGTAGACTGGGATATTTTAATTTACTGATCATTAATGACTCACCGCACGCACCAGCTACAGCGAATCTTCAGGATTCACACCTCATTTACTCTGGCATGGACGCCAGATGTGTTTCCCCATGACCTATCTCTAGGAAAATTTGGTCTCCAAAACTTGATCAACCTGCAAATTACGTATCTCAGCTTAAAGATTTCAGTTAATATTCCAATACGCTCGAAAGCGACTCCATCAGTTACACAAACGACAAAATACTATGATAAGGAGTAAGAACTTTGAAAATAGGCGACTTCGTCATTCTTATAAACAACGCCAAGGTCAAGTCAGGCTTCAACGAATGGCTGAGACTATACCAAATACGAAAAATGATTGGAGAAAATACAGTTGAACTCACGCCAGCGAGAGATCCTCGAAATTAACAACTAGCCCCAGTACTCCGTCATCCTGTAGTGTCCATCGATAGGGGGAACATTTATCATTCTGCTGACAAAAAATTCACTCAACCGATAACCTTATAACTTGTCAACCAGGGGGACATCATACCTAACCTCACTGCGTAATCCTCATACGAGCCATCTAAAACCGCTCCAGAGGGCTCGACGGCCGTTCGATTAGTTAATCTTGAACTGGTTTGAGCAGCGGCTTCAGCTCGTCCGAGACATGGATACTGTCCTCAAACAACAAATGCCCTTTTACTGTTGTTCCTGCTCAATCTTCACGTAAGCAGACATCCAACACTTTTTTGCCCTTCTACCCAGCTAATGTCAGAGAATCCAGACGTCCATAATTGCCGTGGATTCTCCTTTTCCAGTTTCCAGTACACCAGTTCGTCCCGGTCTTTGACCTGGCAGAGGAAGAGCCCATCATCAACAAGGCTAAGGTGTCGGAAAAACGTCCGGCCATCACCAACGAATACAACACCATGGATAAATCCGGCCAGAGGAGCCAGGAACGACGGAACAAGGACGATCGGTGGGATCATCATCCTCGGAGTACCTCAAACCCGAGTCATAGATCTTCGTCTTCTCAGTCGTGTCGCCAGCCTCTCCCTACGACAGCCGGATTGACCTCTTCACGCGTGCGAGTCGCCGATGTGAGATCGATGACCTCTTCCGACAGTTGACATCATCTTCGGGAAACTCCAAATTCGAACCGTAAAAGTCGGTCAATTGAAGGTCGTCGAACGCATTTCCTCGCCGCCATCAGTTCTCGGCCAACAACCTCATCGCAACAGTCATCCACGTCGAAGTTCGACTCGACTCCACCAACTCCCCAACGTCGGAAGCTCCTACTCACATAACCATACCCAATGAGTAGCGAAACAATCCAATAACACAAACGTATCATGTCCAACCCAACAATTTGCACGACGGCCTATCCGATTATAGACTATATCAAATCCATTGTCGATAAAAAGAGTAGGGCATATACCGTTAACGTGGAGAAGATCCTGGAACTCGCCAAACTGCCGCATCTCTTCATCGACGCTCATTGTCATCTGGATCGGCTTATAAGAACCGATTACGGGAGAGTTCCTTCAGCGCCATCGCTCGAAGCATCCCAGCCGAGAATCCGCAGTACGGTGGATGCGTATGGTCTCTGGCAGATCCTAAACCGTGGTCTGCCAAAGGGGCCACCGACGCAGCTCATCAGGAAATAGGACCGGGGTTCATCTCTTGCGGCATTCATCCGCGAATGAACCTCTACCTATACCATCCCAGTGTTCCTGAAACCTCTCTTTCGCAAGCTGCAATTCGTTTGCGCTAGGCACAATCGGGTTAGACTACCATTCAGACACGCCAAAATCTGCACAATCAGACACACTAAGACGTCAACTCGAGGGGGCTACGCAAAAACACACAATAGTGCTTCATCTTCGGCCATGAGACTGAAACTTTGAGGAGGTCGATTCAGACTTTTTAAGAATCTTTTGGGAGGACTTCCAGTCATCCTCACTCACCCATCACTCACATCATACCTACCGCATCTCTACCTCCACTCTTTTTGCGGTTCCGTAAATGGACTCAATTACTGGAAACGTCGTTATCCATACGTTGCATTCGGACTCCATAATCCCGCCGCTTACGACAAGGAGACAAGACTAGCAGTAGCACGTATGGAAGCAACAGATTTTCCCTTTGAAACAGAGACTCCATACTTTTCCAACAACCACCATCTTTCGACGCCCTGCGATATTCCAGATTATATCAATAAAATCGCGCTGCTGCAACCCCAGTCTCCTTGTGTTGCCATGAATAATTCGAGTGCTTCTCTGTTCCAGCAGCATTTTTGTGTTCTTTGAAACGCTCAATAGAATTCTTCAAATTTTTGAAACCAGAGAAAGTGAATACAGTCTCTGATATTGCAAGGTTCTTTTCTGTGGCATATTTGCAATAAAAACAGAACACTTTTCTACGACTGACACAAAAATGAAGCCATTGACATTTTTGGTACTAAGAAGTTTGCAATAAACAGATAATTACCTTACCACCATGACTTTCATTGAAGAATTCGGTTGACTGGATTATAGCAGCAAAAGTTGGTTGAAATGGAGAATTTGTTTTACAGTAGCTCACCTGACACCCATATGTCTGGCCAGATATTCTTGGTCATTGGGTCCAACTTTCATCAACTGTGAAGCAGTCTCCAAATGTTTCCGTAATTTAGTTGTTGTTATAGGCTCAATGCCTGCATGGATCAGAAATGTTTGAGTAAATTGCAGATGCGAAATAGCGTTTCTGCAGGGAACAGAAAACATTTTTTGGATGTTTTTTCATTTCTAATTATAAAAGTAATCATTTCCAGAGTCGGTTTTGTTAAAATAACTGGAACCATGCGTCCTCGCTTGTCAGG
>JAYRBW010077895.1:0-24430 GCA_036023295.1 Invenusta paracnida | reverse complement strand
ATATTGTTTTAAATCTTCTCATTAAAAGAAATAATAAAATGTATCAAATTATAATTTTAAATATATTTTACTGCGACCTTTCTTTCCAATGGGGGTGCACATACTATCAGCATTATTTTTTTATTTTTAGAATCAAGAGAGTAATGTAGTTTTATGATAATATAGAACCATTATATAATTACTATTCTATTAATACTAATTATATTTTTTAACAGGTAAAATCCACAGAAAAGTGCACAGACTGCATTTTTGTATATTAAAAATAGTTATTTATTTCTAATAGATGTATAGATAATTCATTTTTACCATTGTTGGAATACTTTAAAATGTGTAATATAGAGTGATTATTAGATAAACACATTACACAAAAGTTTACATTAAACAATATTTATTCATGAACATAACTAGCTATGAGGTAGGTGAGCTGGCAGCCTTGTCTGACACAAGCACTTGCACTTATTATTTATAAATATTGCACTTGTA
This sequence comes from Invenusta paracnida, assembly GCA_036023295.1. Classification (NCBI taxonomy): domain Eukaryota; kingdom Metazoa; phylum Platyhelminthes; order Proseriata; family Coelogynoporidae; genus Invenusta; species Invenusta paracnida. The sequence goes on along the minus strand of JAYRBW010077895.1, from coordinate 23,947 downwards.
ACTAACTATATATATAATATTGCTTTATAATAATAATAAAATGTAAAAATTGTCATCATAACTACATTATCTATAATAGTACATAATAGTTTGTAATTGTATTAAGTGTCTGCTCACTATAAGAAAAATAAAAAGTATAACAATACTGATGGTGATCAGCAGACACCTTGCTTAGAGTGCAATAAAATCAATAGCAATTTTAATAGCCAATCTGGATTTATGATTAAGAAATGTTTTGCAGCTGACCATGTTGTACAAAGAATAATGTTGTGTAATAGTTGTTGTGAGTGCCTTTTTGATATTCTGCCTCACCATAAATAAAATTCTAGTTACATCCATGTTATTATATACATAAATATATTGGATCTTTATAATAATATAAAGAGAATATGTTGTCTGATATAGTAATATAGAAGTTTGTGTAATGTATAGAACATTATCTTATGTTACAATATAGAGAAATATTGGCATTTTACAACAAATTTACTGACATTTTTACCCTTCTAGAAATCATTTGTTCTAGTGAAGTTTAATGATTCTGCATGATAAAAAAAATTATTCATGGTTATTACTGAAATATTGGCCAGAGATAGGGATTTGCATATAAATCCATTAAAACTGTTATTTTCTTATGATATATAACTATCATGTTTTTTGCAGGAATGGGTTATATAAGTACTAAATAGTAATATTGTGTTTTTAAAAACATAAACAGGCTGGCATACTGTAAAAAAATGGACAATAAAGGAAAAGTTTTGCAAAATTTATGGCTTTCTCAAAATTTTGAATTTTTACATTTGATGAAAACAAATATTTTATAACTAATAATATGTACTTCTATTATATTTACAAAGCATCTAAATGTATTCAAAACAAATCAGGCATCAAAGTTAAGAAATCTTTTCACAATAAATTATGGATTCAAATTGTAAAAAAAATTTAATAAAACATAAAAAAAGTTTTTTTGCATTTTGATTTTTGTGAATTGCACACTGATAATAAGTGTGATTGTGGAGTTCTTGGTTGTAATTTAAATTTTTTTTTAAATAAAATAAAACAAAAAAAAATGTAATTAACAAGTAATCCCTATAGACTACTAAAAGCGGGTGGCCACTTGCAGTCACAACCACACCACAATTATTAAGCATCTCACTATCCTTTATAATAGTATTATAATATATAAATTTAATTACATTTTATTTATTTTCCAAAAAAAAATTAATTTAAGGTCAAGAACTCCACAATTGCCATAATAAGTAATGCTTTATACTGACCTATACAAGGTGAGGCAAAAGTAATGACCAATTTTAATGTAAACAATTGTATTTATATAAATCTGTGAAAAATAAAATAAAATTATGAAACAATGCAACAATTAAACTGCAATACTCAACTGTAAAGTCTGTTATCTGTATTGTTCAAAATGTTAACCCTGCATTTCTACACAACTAGCAAGTCTATCAGGCACACTGCCACAGACCTTTTCCCAAAGTTCCCCATTGATAGTATCAAATTGCTCCTGTATAAATTACTTGCCTCAGATGTTGAAAAGTCCTTGGCCTTTCTTTATAGACAAGGTCCTTCATAACTCCCCATAGAAAATAATTTGGTTGTGAGAGGTCCAGAGAATGTGGTGGCCAATCAATGGAGCCACATCATGCAATCCAGCAATCTGCAAAGTTCATATCAAGCCAGTCTAATGACTAAACCATAATGGGGTGGGACACCATCCTGTTGAAAATAGCAGTTATACTGCCATCTCACTCTAGGCCAAAATTCTGTCAGCAACATTTGTAAGTAATTGTTAGAGTTAACTGTTCCATTAAAGAAGACTGGACCAATTATTCTATTCAAAGAAATTGTGGCCCATATCATCAGTCCTGGTAGTGGTAGATTCACTTATTTTGTAGAATTACTTTGGGATTTTTATGAGACCAATAGACACAATTGTGCCTATTGATGTGCCAATTTAGTTTGAAAGTGTCATCACCTGACCACAAAACGTTATCCAGGAATGATTCATCTGCATTACAGTTCCATAAATCTTTCAGAAAACTCCAATCATCTGTCAGTATTGCCATTATATAGTTCTTGAAACAGTTGTGGTATGTAAGGGATAAGTTTACTTTTATGCAGCAATCTCAAAACACTTTGTTAACTTATTCTGACCTCTGTTGATAATTGTTGGTTTAATTTTTAAGGAGAATGTGTATTGATAGAATTATCTGATTTCTTTTTTTATCTGTTATAGCTGTTAGGGGTCTTCCTGGTTTATATGCATCATTGATACTACCAGTTTCTTCAAACTAATTTACTAGGTTAATGATGTTTCAACCTTGGATTTATGAATATCAAACTCTTTAGATCAGAGGCTGGAAAAGTCCGGCCCACAGGCCAAATCCAGCCCACAAATGTCTATCTCCTGGCCTGCTAAATATATAAAAAATATTTAAAAATACAATAAATTATGTAATGTTTGGATGTATTATCATTTATATTTTTCAATTAAACACACCAATCCTGCAATATTCAGCAGATATTTTCATATTTTTTGTAATGTTAAATGTTTCCTGTTCACTTGGTTTTTGGCCTGACTTGGCCCTCAACAAGCCTGTCTGGGTTTCATTCAGCCTGCATCTCAAAAAAGTTTGCAGACCCTTGCTTTAGATAGTCTCTGAGAAGCACATGCAGCCCTAATGCACATTCTAACAACTGGGGCACTTTGGTAGATAACAGAGGGGAAGCTATTAAAGATTTCATAGCAGATAAAAACTTTGAAGTAATGAACAACTGGTTGCACAAGTGCATTAACAGAATAATAGACTCTTCATCCTCTCCGGATGTTGCACTAGCCCACTCTTCCATTGCCAACTAACTTTCCTGGAATACAGTCAATCAATTCAGCTCAGACTACCTAGCTATTATTATTATTTAATAAAGTATGATGACACTGACATTCACACAATTGACACTTTCTACCAATACTATTCCTGGAAACTAAAAGCAGCCAAATGGGAAGAATTCACCAATCAGCTAGGAACAGAAATGAATAAGATGGATTGATAAGATCAACCCTCATTATCCCATGTTACTGCACCTGCAGTAACCCTGAATTAGTCATCTACAACTATAACATCCAGTAACCCTATATTTCATATTATAAAGGTAGAGACAACCGGTAGACAGTCTCCAGTCACCAATAGTATTTCAATGTGAGGACACATATGTACTAATAGGCTATTCTATTACTGGGTTAGGGTTAGGTATTTTAAATAACAGCTGCCTATTTTTAATAATAAATTAAAAAATTGACATTATTTGAGACATGCCTATATAAAAAAGAAAATATGACAACGAAGATATCAAGATTGTACAATACTACTATAACACAATTAAAATTGTTGTAAAAGTCTAAATAAATAAGAAGAATAGAATAAAGGAATAAATTAGAATACTTACATTACAACAGTCGCTCAAAAATCAATATTTTTGAAATGTCGTTTTATATTTTTTATTAACGAACTCAAACTAAAATACAAATGTATATTTCTGCTATGCCTATGTATATATCATAGACAGTTATCAAATCACAGAAATGTAATAAAAGAAAATATATATAAAAGATTCTTGGACTGAACTCGGTCATTTAGTAGTGCTATGAATTGTATATATTTATATTGTTTTTAATTGTCTATCACAAAAATAAACAACAAAAATAGTCATCATTTTTAACTTAAAATATTAGTAAATTATCGCGCATAATTATCTGGTTAATTATTTTTTTATAACATGTTCTAAATATATAAAAATCGTACAGTGACTTCACAGAAATAGCTTAGTCATATGCACATATTTTCAAACTGTACGTGTTCTGTCATTGGCGAGGACAACGAAATTGTTTTAATACATTCTATAATGCTTTCTATTACTAAGTTGTCCGCGGTCATTGGTTGAACCCATGCTCGATTGAGAATGATGAGGTGATCTAGAAACGCTACTGGCCAAATACTTTGGATGTTGTGAAAAGAAGACTGAGATGAATAGAAAGTTTATACAGATATTTCATCATGCTTTAATTCATATATAAACATTATCTTACGTTAACAAATATTTAACCAATAGAATTGTGCTAGAAGAAAATTAACCGATTCTTAACTAAAATTCCTTATTTTTTAAATACGTCGTCCTAAATTCAGTAATTTTATATTAACAAATATTGAAAAATAAATACCCAAACAAAAAGTTCGCAGCTGAAACATTTTATTTGAATGCTTTAATCGTGCCATTGGGTGATTATTTTTAAATAAATAATTTATTATTAATAGTTAAAATGCAATATGATTCACATAATTGTGGTAAACAAATACAATATAAATTTATACAAACAATACATTATTTAACTAAACAATAAATATATGATATTTTTTATAAAAATATATATATGAATAAAATATAAATTTAAGCAATAGCTTTTACCGTAATGTAGTTGGAAATCTTGAACTAAATGTTACCAAAAACAAATTAATTCACAAATAAAAGCTAAAATTTGACTTTTCCCTGTACTTTCGGAAATAATAAAAGGTATTACATTAAAATAACAGAGGGCTCTTTTAAATTTTACCTCTGATTACAAACAAACAACTCTTTATGTATTAAATAAATCTAGATTTTGTCTAAAAAATACTGCACGTATACAAGCATGAATCCACTACTTTGTTCAGTTATTACTTGTAATAATAATAAATAATTATAAAAGGCTAATTTTATATATAGATATAAAATAGATAATAGATATAAAAATAATCCATGTTCTATTGATCTTCATCACTAATGTCGGATTCATCATCAGTCATGTAATCTTCTTGATTTGTCCGGTATTCATTTCTAAAATTAAAATTGAATATTGAAATATTGAAATATTTGGCTTTATTTTTGTTTATATCTATAATTTTCTATTACATCTTTTTTTAAGTATAAAAGATGTGATAAATGCTGTAATAAACTAATATTTACTATCAAATAAAACAAGGAATCGTAATTATTTACAAGAAAAAAGCTTAGTGACCTGCTAAAATATTTCATTAATATAATTTTTATACAAGATAAAATATTGTTTAAATATACAAAAAATGAGTAGTAAGTAATAATTAGTTATATATTTGACAAAGTATGCATTTATAATATATAACCACAGACAGTGAGAGTATAATCATATTTGATCGATTACGTTTTCAACACATCCACATTAAAATAGTTCCATAATATAATTAATATTCATAATATAACAACAATAATAAATATAGATTAACGAAATTAAATCACACTTAAAGTTTACGTAAATGTTATCAAATGTTGTTTTAGATTTAAAACACATGGTAACTAATTGGATAGTAAAATGGGTTATGTTGGAAAGTATAATATGGTGAATTTTCCGTGTTCCTTTATATTGTGTATTTATTCCTCACAAATAATTGATACTTGACTCATAATACTTATTATATGACACAGTTAATTCTCTTTGTAATACTTTTTAAACGTCTACCATTTCCTCAGAATAATTACAGATTCTAATATAACATTAATATTGTATATATATATTGTATAATATGTATATTATGTATATATGATATAGTTTATGTAAAATGAAAAATCAAATATAAGGTAATATATAATACACTAATAGATATTAATATTAAGATAATTATTATTAATAAAAATAATCAATAATTACTTAATAGAAAGAATTCAAAATAGGTACTAACACTACAAGTTGAAAGGTGAAGATCTATTTAAAACGACAAAAACATTTACAAACACATACCTGTTGGTAATAATAACAGACGATGGCCCTGGTTGGTTGCTAGGGGTATATTGACGAAGTTTTTCTTCGGCGGAAAATATCATATTTTCCTACAAAAATAAGGTGACAGAACTATGGTTGAAATATAAAGTTAATATATATTTCAAACAATGTTCATTAATCTCATAATGATAGTAGTGAAAATTCAAAGTATAACCAAAAGAACATTTCAGTAAATAAAAATAGATAACAATGATAAAATACTAGTCTAATGTCTGAGACATACCATGTCTAATACGAGATACCATGAAATACATATAAAATACTATACTAAATATATCAAACGCTTCAATCAGGTAAATCTAAACAGATAATAAAACTTGAAAATCCGTATAATATTGATCAAATAAATGTGAATTTCTATAAAAAAAGTCGAATATTTAATACAATTAGTTTATTATGAGTAATATAGTACGTGTATCTTAACGTCATCCCCTCCCCCCGTTCGCAATAGCGCGTATGCTTATATTACATAGACAAAGTCAGGATAACGATGAATCGGAAATACACCTCGAACGACTAGAGTAGTTTTTTTTAGTTTACATATTTTATTAAACTATAATTCGTCTCATTTAACTTATCTAATATTCGTGCCACTAGATCTATATATTATCTAGAATCTAGTATTGTCACCTTTTGATCCTTTTGCTTCTCTGTCATCAATTTCAGTGATTCTGACATAGATAACTGCTGCGTCGTTCGACTAGAAGTGCAGGAAAAACCGCAAACCTGACCAGGAGTGTCCCTTGTAGAGTATAAACGAGATTCCCGGGTAACAGCTCTAAACATAAGATTAAATAACAATCACAAGAGGAGCATAATTATATTAATAGTATAATATAATATGTAAGTTGATTACTACATTAAAAACTAATACCCAGGTATACTATTTTTAAATTATAAAAACTAAGAAAATAAAAATGATAACCAAAAAATAGTATAAACTAAACAAAATGTTGCAAAAAATGTTGCAATAAAACAACGAGAAGATAAGTAGATGAAAAACTTAAAATAATATCCCCCACCCAACCACTTAATAGAATATTGAAACATATATTATAATAGAAGTTTTTGATATAAATATATTACATATATTATATTAGAAGCTTTTGATATAAATGAAAATAAACGTATAGGTACATATAAAAAGTTATATATAAAATAACGATTTCCCAAATATATCAATCATTAACAATAATGTTAGTAAAGCAAATTTTATTATAATAACATGTAAAAAACTATAATTGTCAAAGAAAATTAGTATGTCTTACTCGCGCATCCTCTCAATATGGTCAAAAAGCTTGACAAGGCTCGGTTTGTGACGCGATACTCTGGGACAGTCTGCAGGTAGGGCTAAGAGGCCGGCGAAGTTGCACCAACCACCTTCCAAGACCAGTCGACGAATCCGTTCAAAGTTGAATCCCGCTTTGGCCAAAGGATTACTGAGAGGAATACTATGGTTCGCAAAACTGGTTGAATTAGCTTTCGCTGCTTTCCTGTTCGCTAATAAACTCTGAAGAGGACAGTATTAGCCTATATATTATATTACGATTATGTATATCATTTATTCATATCATCAAGATTGCTATTGTTTATTCCAATAAAGACTTATCTATACCAGCTGTATATTATATTTTCCTTATCATAATGAGTATTACAAATATTGGAACAGTCTGTCATGTTTTAAACCATGAATATCATCGAAAAGTAATATTTATCTTTCCAGAAACGCCGCAAAAAACGAACAACATTTAATCAAACTATTTTTAAAATTTCTAATCTAAAATCTTTATATATGTATATGAAACAAAACATGTAAAATGTAAAATGACACTATAAAATGTACAAAATGAAAATAACGCCACTTCATAAAAATCGATAGAAAAAATATAGAATTTGGTACCAACCCGGAGTGTTTCTGGTCTCCACACTAAAGAAGCATCTAAAGAGATTAAAGCATCTAGGCTGGGCCATAAATGAGCAACAACCGCTGCCAAAGCTTTACAGTCCTCCACTGCATTGTGGGCTGAAAACACGAAGGTAGGGCAGAATCGTTCCACGAGATTCAGGAGACTACGAGAGCCTATTGGTGGGGCTTCCGAATGGTACTTCACCGCTGCCAGAGAATCTAATAGGATCCATTCAGCTAACTGGGAAGTGTCGACACTGGCACGATCCATATTGTTCAAGAGGACGATAAAGTCAAACCTGTGACCGTTGTGTGCAACCAGGGCTGGTCTCCCTGTGTGTAGAAAAAAAAGAAATGGAAAATATCAAAATCTGTAGAATAGATATCACGAGCATTTCGTAGTATTTTAAATACCGAAAAGTCAAAGTCAAATAAGTATGTATTATATGTAATTAACCGTATTTCGTAAAATATGTAGTACAAATTATATACGTCATATTAAAGACTACACTAAAAAAATCCTGCATTTAACATTATATATACACTTACAAATATTATTAACATACTTTGTTTTTGTTTGGAAATTTATATTTCAAAAATAAAATTTAGAAATTGCATTATAACTAACTATAATATCATACTATATAAGTATTAAACAACATTACAACAAATTGAAAGGATAAAATATATACATTATATAACACATTTCCCAATCAGTGAAATCCAAATGACGGAATTAAATTTAAAACAAAAATTAGCTAGATATTATAAAGTAATTCATTGTAGATTTAAAATAAATTACACATCATATTTTGTTCAGAATACCAACAAAAAAAATCTTTCGACTATATTTCGTACGTCTTTCTTAGGCGTTTTCTTACATCATATTATCTGTTTACACTATTGAAATGTATTTATAGTAGTTGAAGACAACTTACGGTCATAGTAATTTATGAAGCTCTATATAATAATAACAAATCTATTATAATGTATAATGAGATATCTATTCAATATGTACAGTTTACATGTATAATTATATTTATTAATAGAAAATAATTCTACAAACAAGCCTACAAAACAATTATTAGTTGTTTCCATATGAATACGAAAAACATAAAGATGGAGGCTAAAAAGCAATCTAAAATATAATTAAACACAGAATTTATTTGATAGTAGCTTCAGGAGAAAAAAATAAGTCAGTCTAGAGTTAAAAATAAGATAAACTATGACCAAATCAAAGAAGTAAAATATAATTACACAAATCATACTATGTTTAATTTCATGAAATGATCTTAACACAATTTTTAAGAGCCTTGATAAGCTGCACAAAATGTAGCTCACTGTTTTTATGCAGTACTTATCAGCTTATGTAAAGATCCCTATTCTGAATTAATGTACATTATATGTAATTCATAGTTGTTCCTTACAAAGACACGTACATTTTTCCAAAATAATACTTAACATGTATTGAATGGCTGGCTAACTGCAATGGTTCACTATGCTTTTGATATGAAAAATCGTTGGGCCAAAATATCTCAATTTGAATATTACCACACCTCATCAAGTCTCTATTATACGTAGTTAATACTAGATTTAGTTCTATTCGACAGAGAATCCAGAGCTCACCGGTTGAGTTTGAGTTTATGAAGTGACAGAAATCCAGGAAAACCTCGGCAAGTGGTCTTGTTATCAACTCTTCATTATGTGCATTAAGCAGGCGTGGCCGAGAGGGGTCACCAGATGAGTTCACGGGGCAGTCGAGGCGAAGTCCTGTTACACGGCTCGCACCGGGATCCATACGAGTTGGGAGGCAATATGAAGAGAAGATCCCGCCACTTTATGTCAATTCGAGAGAGATGGTGATAAAAATTATCTAGAAAAATAACTTTAGAAAACATTCTAACCACTGTATTATGAAATCTAGAAATCATACAAATTACAACGTCTAATCAGCTAAAATAAAATGTGCATTTGCAAGGTATGCGAGTTATATATAATGAACATTCTGTGCAATATGGACATTTTATTTTATTAAATAGAAAAATAAACATAAAGCTTATTAAATAATTTTGACATGTATAATCCTTCTATACTATAAATTATGCTAGAATAAATATTATAGTATAAAACACAATTATGGATGAAATTTTTACCTGGAATAATCTAAGACAGAGATCTGAACAATCTCAGTATCGTGACTAAGACCACTTGTTTCCAAATCAAACATAAATAAATGAAAAGGTCCATCTGGAATCGATTTATCGATTATGATCGGTTTGAGGATGTCATTGCCTAGAAATTCCAGTTCTAACTGTTCGATTTCTGGGTCACTGAGGTTAGGTATCTCCCCTTTTAAAATAGAATCTCGTGAGCCTAGAATGAAATATTAAAACTATACAAATGATAGTTGAACAATAAATATCATTTCACACTAAAAGTAATTACCGCTTATTCTAACATTTTCAATATCTTGAATAAGTTGATCCATACTGACATCATTTTTTCTGTAAAATAAAAAAAGTTGAGATATATATTATAACATATACTTTTCTTAATTATAAACATATATAAATTAATTATGAACAAATATTTAATTTCTATATTGCAATTTATAAACCATATTTGAAATTCCCATAATAAATTGAGCTTTTATATATAAAGTTTTTATGTTACATTTAAAGTGTTACATAAAACGAAATAAGATGTGAAATAAATATGTAAGATACATTATTTTAATTTTTATACCATTACATTAAATTTCAATTATTCTATTTATTACGTTTGTATAACATCCAAACAGAAAATATCTTATCAATATATGTATTTATAAAGTACAATAAACAAGTTATAGATGTTAAAATGTAGTACTCGTATACTCATTTATAAATTAAATTATAAAATATAAAAGAAATTTACATCATATAATTTATTATCACTAAATATTATGCGGCATAATATAAATGCTTTATTTTCAAAAATATTTGACATTTTCCTTTAAAGGCTGAAGATGATGCTAATGAAAACAGCTAATATTTTAGAATGACTTTAATCCTAGAAATATGGTAAAACATATGATACATTTTATAATATAAATTTCAAATTTACACATATGCAAGAGTATTATGTAAATTAAAGAGTTATATAACATTTAATTTGTATTCCGCTCTTCGTATTGGTTTAACTAGTAAGCATATGTTTTTAGATTATGCTAAATTTAATTAAATTACAAAATGGGGCATTTTCAAATGAAGTTACTGTTCAATTACTTTAGATACAATATGGAATATTATACGATATTTCATATATACGATGAAGTTTTTATTAGTATATGTACATCTGTATTAACAATTTAAATCAAAAGTTACTGAATCGATGATGAGTGAAATTGTAGTTTCTTTCTGTCTATAATTTTCTCAATTTCCGAAATCTTCTCGGCGATTCTCCTTCCTCCGTCGGGGAGTTTACCTATCACAGCTCTAAAACAAATTATCAAGAATTATTTCTTTATACACAAACTAAAAAAAAATTATTATATAAACTTCAAGAAAATTTAAATGCAGGCCTACACCAAAAACCTCAATAAAAATGAGCGTAGCAGTAATAACATATTTTATTAAAGAGGTAAAAATAAAATAGACGTAACTAGTCACACAAAAGAAATATTTACTTTTTCTGAAGTTTCTTTTGTTCTTCTAAAATACGATTCAATTCTAGAATTGTTTTATCTTCAAAGTTTCCCAACGCCCCCTGCTTTTCTTTTGATCCATCCATAAAGTCTGAAATGACACAATATAACTTATATACCCTGACACAAATGAGTGTAAGACATGCTTTTCTACACTTTTAGAAGCATCAAAATAGCGGACGAAGCTCTGTTTGTTTTTATAAATAACAAGTTTTTATTTATTAAGTTATATTTTCATTTAGAAAATAAAGATTTGAACTCATTTTTACAACTAAGATGAAATTTAAAAACTTAATATGAAATAATTTGAATTAAATTCTACAAAATATAAAGGCTCTCAAAAAAGGAAAGTAACGTTTAATAATTTTCGTCTCAAAATATCATAAAAGTTTACAAAACGTAGTTAAAGAATTATAATTCAAATTTCTTGTAATTATTACTTATACTTTTTTCATTAAAAAAACAAACGCGAACATAAATTATCATATTATTAAAAATGAAGTACCAAAATACATTATTTTTTAATTTATATTTAAAAATATCAAAATAAAAATATTTTAAAATATCTAAATAATAATAGATAGAATCAAAATAAACTTCAATTTAAAAAAAATTATCACTACATAGTTTATATATATATAAATTATACTCTATATAGTTCAATGTGTATAAAAAGTTATAAAAAAGAGGATTTATTTTTAATTGTTAACATTTAACAAGAATATCAAAAATGACTGATATACTCGTATATATATGTACATCAAACAATTAAACTAAGCATTTAAATATGGAAAAAAGAAAAGATAACTATCTTTAATTATTATTTTTATTATAGTCAATTGTAGCACCACATAACCATTAAATGTAATTACATTTATAAATGAAAGACATCAACAAAGCACAGATCATACGAAAAATGAAGCACTAGATATCTAATACTTTCTAAATTTATGTAAAATCATAAAAATATCATGTTTTAGACAAAATTCACAATGAACTTATAGTACCGTATTTATAAAAAAAAAAAAAAATGGAAAAATGTAATTATATTTACAATTTTTTTTATTAAACTTAATATAAAGGAAATTATGTATATTAGAATTACATAATAATAGACAACTGTTCTTAAAAATATATTATTACAGAGGTTTAACTTTAGAGGAATAGTAAATTGATTAATGAATAAAATGCACAGCCAATTAATATGCACAAGGGCAGGCGTCGAGTAAAAATATTTACAAACAAATAACTTACATAAAATATCAATATCGTTAATCAATATTATACATTAGTGCACATAAAAAACAATCAGATTGCATAATTTCACAGGCGAGGTGCTAGTTGATTGGACCAACAACCGTAGCCGATGGCGACTGCCGACGCACACTGGTCATGTTCTGGTCATTGTTTTCATCAGCATTAAAGGCGGTGGTCTCCATAACAACGGTATCACTGTAATGGTCAAAAGGATTACTGCAGGCCGGAATCTCCTGTCCGATGTTGGCCACAGAGTACCACACGGAACAAAGGCCAAGACTTCGATGGAGTTGTTTTACTTTATTTGTAAACTGTCAGACAAGATAGATGAGTAGGGTGAAGAAAGAGGTATGGTATAATTTTATGGAATATATTACCAAATTTGATATAAAAATATACTACAGCACACATATCAAAATACACATATAAAATAATAGAAACAAACGAAATATTTATGAAACTTTTAAAATTAGACTAATATTAAGTTTGTAATGTTTCTTAAGACTCGTTAAGTGTGATATTTTAAATGACAAGTAAAAAAAAAAACTGGTTACGTTAAGAAAAGCCTTGGTTAGTTAGGCCAAATTGAAATGTTTTAAATGCAACAAAAATGCTTCTGCAAACCTTTTGTTTTAAAATAATTAGGTTAAAAATTATATTTATTCAATTAGACTATAAATAGTTACGCACGTCGATTTATACATACTTTTGTAGATTGTCATACAAATTTATTGTAAAGTAATATCAATTACAAAATGAATTAACACTATTTCTCAAAATATAGCAATATTTCCGAATAAAGAAGTTATATAAAAATATATAGATATATATTTAAATAAATAATTTTATTAACCAATTCAATAGATTTTACATTTAACTTGTAACTATGAAATATCTCCTAGTAATTTTATATTGGCAAGAAGTAAGAAACTCACAATAAACATAAAACGTTTATATTTTAACAATTTAACAGTTACTCAAACTCTATTTCAAACTATTAATAGCTAAAGAAAAAATATGAATAGTATTATATGTACGTTGTGTGTCTGCATGACAAATTGATTGTAGCCTTATTGGTATATTCATTCTCAATTAAAAATTGAACATATTTTTACCATACAATATATACCTTTTACAAGAGATATGAAAACGTGTCCTTGCTATAAATTCATTGATTTGAATTCTTATAAGTACTGTATATGTTGAGGGTTGTATTGTATACCTTAAAAGCTATTAAATATTTGAGTAGAATTATTTTGAAGTGTTTGCATTTGAAAATATATTTGAAAGAACATTTTAGATGTATTGTCCGAAGTTTATATTTCATTCCATGAATATGTAAATTTAATAATTGTAGTTTTCGTGAAGATTTGGTCATACCTAATATGTCTATAATCATTATAATCATTATCTTTGCTTTATGAGTTAAAACTAAAAGTTCACAAGTCCTATATAAATAATTTACAGGGGGGTAATTTATATTGCAGTAATCGCTAATTGTTTAGTGTTATTTATAATTTAATATATCTTTTAATCTATTTTTAAATTGATCTGTTTATTCCGTTTGTTATAATTACGAATATTTGTTTTAATAGTTAAATTTATTTTAGTGAGACGTAAATCTAATAATATAATATTGTATGTATTGTTACATTTTTTCTTTGTTAAATAATAAAAATAACTTTATAATTTCGTCCTCACATTACACTACCAATACACCGTACCATTTCTCTAGTGATAGCTCCAAGTAATTGACTGCCATCAAAGACGAAGACCTGTGGCATGAGGTTTCTGGAAGTGAAGTCATGAATGTCGGGAATGCCAGCTGTGGCTCGGACACCACATGGCCCCTCTTCAAGCAGTTCTGTCCAATCCACCTCGGAGGAAAGGAACTTTTCCCAGGCTGTCTTGTTATACTGAAATCACACCAAAAAATAAAAAAAAGTGGGATAAGACTCACAAATGTGTGCAAATGAGTATCTACATAGAACAAATATAATATAATTATTACTAAAAGTATAATTTTTAGTGAAACAATATCGTTATAAACAAGGATGAGGAATACTACTATCTGCATAGATTATTCCTAAAAGACACTGGTAAATGGTAAAACAACTAAATATATTATATATTCATTGAATGAACGACAACTTAGACATTTTGAACGACAGTTGACGATATTAATTAAAATACAGGATTATAGCATATTTTGAAAATCGTCCACTATGGCTGAAAGACACGACTTAGTGGTAATCTGTCTTAGGGTAGAATGCGAAAACCGTTCTAACCCAAGAAACTCCTTCAAATCGCTGAGGAGCTCCTCATATTGATTTTTAAATTTATTAAAGTAAAACGAATCTTCTTGAAACAACAATAAAAACAGTTTAAACCTGTTTTTTAGTTCATGTATAACAATTTTTCTTAGTATTGTTTCGTATTTTATATTATATTTTCAAGTCGGAGGAGCTTCTCGAATTAGGACGGTTTTCGCCTTTCATCCTAAAAAACGTAATGTACATAGTATAATTATAAAGTTGATTAGGACTAATCCTAGATAGCGAACTTGCGTTTACAGAAGAAAATTACAAAGGAAGCAAACACAATAATTAACAAGCTGTAAAATATGGCAAAATTGGTAGCCAAACCCATACTCTATGATTTCTAAAAACTGGCTATATTAGCAGCTTGTTGAAGAATGGCAAGGACGTATGGTGCAGAATAACATTAGATAATAACGCTAAAAACGTTAAAAAATACAGAACACCACAAGTAAAATCATTGCGAGATGTGTTGAAACAACAAACATAGAATCACTATGCCTGAAGCATATTATTGTCTCATTGAAGGTAAAATCCAGACAATACGAAATAGATTGAAAGAATAAGAAGAATAGCGAGAGAAGACCCTCTGGATAAAGTTGATTAATATTCTTGAAACACAAGAATAACTATTCAGTTTGTGGTGGCAAAGAGCCAAGTAAATAAAGAAAAACATAATAAAAATCTGAGTTCATGAAGTAGAACTCCAAAAATTTAAATAAAACTGATCAAAAAAAGATTGAAAACAACAAGAAAATTTATATATTTTCTGGCATGCCCAGGACATCTATTGGACACGCAAGAGAACAAATGACAATACGCATCTTCTCTGAATATAACATAACGAAAAGAAGATATACGCTTTACCAGTAGGGTATGTATATCTCATAAATATATAACGTATATCTGATAGAAAACGAGAACAGATAAACAAATACAAATAGGAAAGGATACAACTTCGAATTGTGGTCCGACGTGTCACTCAAGAAAAAGCAAAAAGGGCAGACTAGAGGTAAGATCTACGAGGCGAAACAGTCAGCAGCGAGAAGTGTCTCGTCCTGCAGAGCAAAATTACGAAATAAATTAAGGTCCACAGCTCAAAGATATTGTGAAACAGTCACTGAACGGAAGGTAACACCATCATAATATGTACTGACTCCCACAATATTTACTTTCCCTGCAGACAAGCTCTTTCCGATCAAGAATAATAACAGCCAACTCAACGTAAAATAAACATAAGAAAAAAATCCACAATGTTAATCAAGAGAATTTATTGAAAACTACGATGTTTCGATCTCAACCAGAGATCCTTATCAAGTAAATCAGGTCCGATGAAAATTTCTTATAAAGCTCTTTCTGCTTTATAGACAGAATGTTCGGTGGAAACAAAACAAAATAGTGAACAAATAGCAGAGATAGCGAACGAAATTTCCATAGAAGCATGACGTACATAATAGTTACTATTAAACATAAAACAAACCAGTAGGGGTTACTAGCAGGGAAGGAAGACACCAACAAATTTAAGGTGTTAGAAATAAGGAAGACCAATACACACACATTTATCTCGCAAACAAAATGATCGCGGGAAAATTAATAAGAGTACAACCAGAAAGATTTATAAACGAAAAGGATAGTTAGTACGGCGAGCAAGATGGATCAATATTTCACATCTTGTAATACCGTAAAATATGAATGGTGAAAAATTACATTAAGTAAGAACATTATCTCAGAACTGTGGACAAAGCTGTTAACATCAAGAAATTTACGGACAAAACCTGTCACCTACAGAAGCATGAAATGGAAAAGGTTAAGACTTTCACAATAGCTCGATATATAAAACTGTGTAACATGTAGTTAGAGTACTTCTTTGACAAATTCGGTGCTTTTATTTTTAAATGTTCAATTCCTCTATATTTTTCAAACTAATCTATCACAATAGTAAGACAAATATTACTAATATATATATTGAATATAATGTTAATAATATTAATAAATAAGACTAAACGAATAGAGTATTAATATTATGTAATTTACAAAAATTTTAATACTGAAAATGTATGTGTACCTAATTATAAAATCAGTATAAATGTAAATAATGCATCTTGAATCGAAGGTATTAAGAAGTATTATATCTATGTATATTAAAAAACAATCAAAAGGTTCTAACCGAATATAAAATGACGCAAAATTTATTTTTTCGGATTTTCGAGGCAAAAAACCATTTTATGTATGAATGATCTAAAAATCGGATTACTATGAAGATTTATTTCACATTTATAAAATAATAATATATCAGAGCTTATCACATAATTCTTGTTTGCAAATTACTATTCATAAACTATTATTCTTTTTCTGAAATCGAAGTAATCTAATTAAAACAAGTCTTCATTAAATAATTCCTGTCTTTACAATTTTCAATTCAAAATAATCTCAAATATCGGGAAGTATACATTTATATATATATATATATGTACATTGCTTCCTTTGCAGAATTTGATTTAATTTCAAACATCGATACGTATCATTTGATTTATATAGCTTAACCTTTAATTTCATAATCAAATTAGTATAAGTAATTCTTAATTACAAAATATAAACCGTTAATAAGAATACCGTAAAACCAAACAAAAAATGGAGTATAAAAATATAGTAAATAATATTCATACATTTATAATTTTCAATTCCAAAACCGTTAAATTAATATCAACATTTAATTTCTTTGTAATAGTATAAAGTAAAGTATAAAGATGGCCCGAACTCTTTACTATATAATGATTACTAGGGGGTAATCATGCAACAAACACCATAAAAACAATAAATAATGATAACAAAATCGGATTAGTAAATAGTATTATACATTTAATGACAATACGCCTTGAAAAGATCATACCAACTCATTATTAGCTAATTTAATTATTTTAAAATATATAAAAAACAATTTATAACGACCATATAATATCCTCTAGGATTATTCTTTTAAAGTCATACATGGATTTTTAATCTTTAATTATACAACCACTTGAAACATAAAAGTCTATAATATTATAAGTATTAATAGACAATGCAAAAACAATAATTCCAAATGGTTCAGAAGCAATGCAAATTCAAAAAACGAGATCATTTAAAATAAATTAATGAAATTAACATGCTAAAATAAATGGAATTACATTTTACTGCATTTCTGCAGCCTCATTTAAAAAAGTTAATCAAGTTTCATTTCTTCCATAAACTCTTAAAGTGATCTAATTTTATATATTTTAAAGGAATAAATAAAATTAGTTATTTTAAATAAGCTCGATTTAAAAAACTGCAGTATTTCAAAAGCCATTTAAATAAATCATGCTTAAACCAATACAAATTATTAATAATCGTACATTGTAGTTGCAGGAATACCATAGCTCAATAAAATGCACATGTTCAATAAATATATATCTAATCCAGACAAACGATTTATTAAAAAAAATCAATACATTAAAACGTAGACAAAAAAATAGTAAAATTTTATAAAAGTATATCGTGCAAATTTATTGTAGGTCCCTTTTAGATCAAAAGAACTTACTCGAAACCTTTTCTTGTATAACTAAATAAAAAGTGAAACAAATAATATTATTTTATTTCATAGTTACAAACCTTACAGTAGAAAGCAAGTTGAATTGAATACATTTTTTGGGCATTTTGTCGTTGTTAATTATGTGTATTTTATAATATGTAGCTATTCATATATATCTCTACTTATAGATTCGATTTTTTACCGAACACAAAGTAACTAATTTCATTAAAAAATAAATAAATAATGCAGATTATGTACAATACGAAAAAAATTTAAAACGTCATTCATAATATTATTTGAAAGCAAATTAGCGTAATTTCACACTCATTCAAAGTAAAAATTAGATAAATATTAAAAAAAGAAATATTATTTAATAATTAGTTATATTCAAACATTCACAAAAAAATATAATATAAACACGTAAGACAATTTAACCGATATATTTCATAGATTCTGTAAATATACTATAATATTGTATAATATAAATAAAATCAATTAACAATTAACAAATTGAATTGTAATTTTGAAATTTAGAGAGGTCCTTAATTTATAACCTTTAAAATAAAATAATAAATTGTACACTGAAATATTTCCAGATTCAAATAAGTAATATCTACAAATTAGATAAAAATTATTTATTTATTATTATTATTTAATAATATATGTATTTTAAACACTCACATGAAACCATCTAATACAGCACTTATTTTCTTTTTGAAACGAGTCTTGTAAAATATTATCTGAAACATCAATATATATATATATAACATTAAATATATAAGATAATCTTGGAAATACATATTTGTTAACAATTTTTAAATAAAACTAATAAATATTTTTTTATATATCAAAAAAGAGATTGAAACAATGACCACATTAAACATTATTCATATAGCTATTATATAGTTATATTATTTATAAAGTTCTAAATCAACCGTCTTATTTATATTATGTCAGTAGATATCATCAATTATAACCCCATATTTCTAATATTACAAACGAATAAAAATAAACTCGACTTTCAACCGAGCAATACGCTTTTGTCATTTTTGGGTTTTTTTTAATAACTTATTGGTGATAAGATATAAATCTGCCTTCTCCCATTTGAAAAATATAAACGCAATTTCAAATAGGAATAAATGTTAGGAATTTTAAATTCCGAATGTAAATTCTGCAGAATCAACAAATTTTAAACACACATATTTTTATTCACAAATCAAAATAAAACGTTTTTAGTGATTTAAAGTTACCATTACAAATTTAAATGCTGCATAAATAAAATTAAAAAACACCGAAACAATTATGCAATAATATGCTTTTAATTAAAATTATTATCAAATAAACTAAAATACTGCATTGTTTAATAAAATGAGACATGCCATACTATAATTAACTTGTAGATAAAGAGGTGTACCTGATGAATTGAAAGAATTAATCTCTTCATTGGAAAGAAGCCACCAGTCCTCTTCGCAGTGAAATTGCATCATACGTCGGAAGTTATCCTTAAGATACGAGAGAGCTGCATCGCAACGAACATAACCCATCATTTCACCTAAAAAATCCAACATAAGTATAATAGTTTACTGGTTCCAGAAGTACCATTCCTTATATATATTATGTTTATATAATCTTCGTTGAGTGGTACAGAAAATCTTTTATATCATTGAATAAGAAGCCTCAGGCTAAATTTATAAAGCCTATAATAACATCCGTCATGAATTGGATGTTCTTGATATATCATTTACTGTCCGTGTATTTATCAAACTTGTATTATTTTAGCCATTATTATTTTCATTTATTGCAAATGCAACCTGTCAGACGCAAATACAGATAGCCTCAGTCAATAACTAAATCGAATTAAAGGAGATTTGCATTGCCGTCTCAATTAAAAAAATAGAGTAAAAGACTTAACATACGAAAAAACAATAAATCTTTAAATGAAAAATATTTTAATAGCTAAGAGCTACCGTTCTCAACCAAAAGAGTAAATAATTACTGGAAACTGTAAAATAATTTGCATGTAAACATAATATAACATACTCAATAATTACAGAGTAAGAATGGCATTATTACGCCACCCGGATGTCATACCGTTTGAATGAGATCAAGTTCTCTCTAAACAAAGATGTTAGTAAACTAAAAAATCATAGCACACATAATAATATAAATATGGCGCTAACATATAAATACAAATAAAAAAGTTAATATATATATTACACACGATTATATATTCATGAAATATATAAGAGAAACATATCGATATTTTTTCTAAAATTGCAATGTAATATAAGATATCGACAAAGTATCAATTTAATTTCATAAGTCAGCTTTGAAATTTGAAGTTAGAAATACAAAGACAAAACGTATTTTTAATTGCTACATTGTATTTTTAACATTAATGACAACTAATAATGAATATAAATGTTTTACAGATTTTAAAAATGCCACATTCGACAGATTTCTTGTTGTTACTTAAGATAGAATAGCGAGCCGATTGATAAATGCAAAATTTACCTTGCCAATGACTATAAATGTTTGCATATAAATATTGAAAATAACCTTGAGTCGAATTAGGTCGTGAAACATTCTCAATATTTCAGATGTTAGCTATCGTAGTTTAAGATAAAAAGATCGATTCACAAAAATATGGTGTAAATATTTCTTATAATTTTCGTGAAAATATGAAGACCCGTTTGCAGATTAGATAGATACAAGAGAGTACTAACTGTAGCCATGTAAATGACGCATAACCGGCAGAAGGAACCAGCGGGTGTAGTGTACTTTGGCGTTAGCTCTGAGAACCTCTCGAAGATGGTCGTTACTCGAGAAAACAGGTAGAGCACCAACAGAGCTTCCAGGCGCGTTGACTGGATCCCCCGAGAATTTCGCTGGTAAGTTAGAGAATGTTCGATAGAGACACTTCTCAGAGACATTGTGTTTTGCCATGTTGACAATAGCACCAGCGGTTACACTTTTGAATCTGCTCAGAATAAATATTCAGTTTGTGAGAATATAAAATAACAGTTAGTGATCAACTGTCAAACAAATACAGTATTGGGAAACTAGTTAATTCGGGTATACGCTTTTTAGGGGAAGTTGGTGTTTCACCGAAATTAATACATGATTACTATGTATCGGTGTATTAATTTTATCGGTTATTCGGGGCAATAATACACTTTATCGTGGAAGACTACGAAGGTTAGGGTTAACTTTAGTGCTGATAATGCACATGAAACAGACCGATGTTATCATTTTGTTCATTTAATTAATATATTTATTGGTAAAATTTTTAAAAGACACTATAACAGATAAAGTGTCAAAAACATTCTTTTAAATCTTCCAAATTTAAAAATATCGGTTTATTAGGGCACCAGCTTATAAACTATATATAAGCTTTTTGTACCCTATGCAGCGGTATTAGGTAGACCTGCGCTTTAAAGAGATAATATTGATTGGACACACCAACCAGCTATAAAAACTAAGTCTGAACGGGAGGAACTACAATATTTAATCTACTCTACTTACAGTTTAACACGCCTGACTGTACACTCTTACTACGATATACACTACTCTATCTCAACTCACAGTAAATTAAACATATCTACCTGTCTGTACACTATTATTGTACTACTATATTATTATATTGTACTATATATTGATTATCACAGTTGTTTGTAAGCTATTTGTTCAGTGGCATGACTACTTCTTCGGAGTAGAGTAGCATGGAAACACTTTTCCAAAAATTTGCGAATAAAATGTATGCGTAATTTAGCAACCATCTTATCAATTAAAAAGTTAAAGTATATCTGATATAATTCTTTAGGAGTTAATTTTTTTAGTAAATAATAATTTTTGACTATTATGTCTACTAATATCAACCATAAAGTATATTAAGGCATAATATAAACTAAATTTCAAAAAAAATATAGTATACATACGAGTATTACTATAATTTCAATAATACAGGCTTCAAAGTTACATAAGTTATTATTAGTTTAAAAATTAAAACAAACATATCCAATAGTAAATTTAAAAAGGTGACATTTTTTAAATTAAATTTTAGTTATTAAAAATAATACCTACGGCGAGTATGTATGTATGTACAAAAATGTCGAATGTATATTCAACTACATATTAAATATATTTTTTAATTCAAATAAAATCATAAAAATAAATTTAACCTACTTCTGATATATTTCTTCGTCCACATCGGGTACATAAGGCATGAAGCGTTGGCGCATTATCATATCGTAGATGGACAACCGACAGAGCAATTGGGACAAAAACTTGCCCAAAAATGCAGCACACTAAAATAGGATAATACAGTTGTACAAATTGATGAATATTCATAATACAAAGATGTTCACATTATTATAACTTATGAAATCAGTACTACGATTTCATAAATTTTTCCCCTCATTCAAATTTGTATATTGAGCATAAAATTAAATATAATAATAAATAATTTTCAAAAAAACTTTCGAAATTAACTTTTTATACATTAATTCAGAAAAACGACTAAAAATAATTAACTATTGTATCGTAAGCTACTGAACTTTTATAAGAACAGGCCTCACAGCACTTAGCAACACAAAAATAGATAGGAAAATAGGATATTTTAAGTTTAAAAATAGGAGTTTGGAGACAATTAACAGGAGTAAGACAACAATTGGAGACAAGATTTCTTCATTGTTACCCATCTAGTTGATGTGTGGTGTAACATCAATTTGGTCTCAATGTCTGTTAATTATTCAGAAAGTTTGTAATCTTCTCGACGAGCCGATGATAATTTGAAAAAGTAGGTTGCATCATTGATAAACATAAACATATCAAAACTTTTCAGATTTTTCAGACCTGCACGGAATGAATTGTGCACATGATTCAAGTTGCAAGAACCAAGTTTCAAGATATCTGAATTGATATCATCCTATAGTTTTTTCTAAAATGATAAATTAACCTTAGGGCCATCGTGCCCCAAATGCAATAATAGATCAGTATTCCAATTCATCATTTTATCAAATTCACGGAAATTATGTAGTTTCTTCTGCTGTACAATGGCCAACAAATAATATATAGAACCAATGTATTTAGCAACTTACAATTCTATTGTGAGCTTTTGGCCAGAACTGGTCATATCCATCAAATTGTTTCTTCACCTGGCTTGTTGTTGTCTCGTCATATTTATATGTAAAAGGGGCTCCTTCAAAATCTGCTTTCAGTAGATCATGGAGATAAAAAGCTATTACAAATTCAATTGTGTAGTTGACTTTAGATGCACCGTGACTATAAGTTTTGGCAATTTCTGAATCTGGAAACTGCTCACGGTATCTTGTGGCATCATCAGCAGTTTTGTTGAAACTTAAATTAG